>JAQZBX010011702.1:29336-42515 GCA_029593785.1 Cabassous unicinctus | reverse complement strand
AATTATTGTTTTTAAATAAAAGAATTAATATGTTTTCTACTGTGCACATTTAATTATACAAATTCAGAGACATATAGCATTTACAAAAGTAATGATTCCAAAAATCTGGGAAATTTTTTTAAAAACCTGGGACATAATTAAAGTTCAGATGCTTTCATAGAAAAAAATTCATTTAAAATAGTTTACAATTATTTAAACCTCTAACTAAAATACAAAAATAATAAAACTGAAATAAAAATTAATGTCTTCTATAACCAAGTTTAAAAGAGGTATTTTGCTCCATTTTTTAAATTGGATCAAGTTGCTCAAGATACTTCTGAAGCAAATATATATTCTTAGAGCATGGCATTAAAAGTCAATTTTTTTTTTTTACTTTTGTTAAATTTTATTCAGTGTTATTTTATATAGTAGAAATATTTAAAAGGTATGATTGATAGGATATACAATGTTCCTACAATGGATTTTTTCCAAATATCAGCTTACCTCCCAAACTCTTTATCTATTTGATGAAAATATTTAAACAAATTTAGTCCTTTTCCTGTCTTCTTAAACATTCAAATATTTTTGAAAATATTTAAGAAAGTGAAATTAACCAAATAAATTCAATCATAGCTGAGATTCTTCTTGTGACAGTGTAAAAATCACAATTTTTTATCACATTGAAACTAAAGCTATGCAAATATTTCATAAAAAGAGCTTCAAACATGCATATGACAAATACAGACATGCAAATAATGGAACAACAACTTCAACAGTGATGCTTTTCATGTTATTCCTCAAGTTTTTTCATATCCCCAATTCTGCCTCTGAATATATGTGTGCTAAATATATGTAAACAAATTGGCTAAACTCCAGGGATTTTATTTTTTCTTCCAGTTATTCAATAAAAGTTTGCACTAATTGCTTTCCAAAGTTCCTTCCTGCACAAATATTCCATAGGTCAGCAATCAAATATGTTGATTCTCAAGGAAGAGAGGTAAGTGTATAGGAGAAATCTGGAACTACAGGTATACCTTGGCGATACTGCAGATTCAGTTCCAGACCACCAAAACAAAGCAAAGAATGCAATAATGTCAATCACAGGAATTTTTTGTTCTCCCAGGGCTTACAAATGTTATATTTCTACTACCTTGTAGTCTATTAAGTGTGCAATAGGATTATGTCTAAAAAAAACAATGTATATACCTTAATTAAAAATATATATATTTGCACACTGATGTTCATTGCAGCATTATTCACAAATGCTAAACAATGAAAACAACCTGTTTGTCAATTGATGATTGGATAAACAAGATGTGGTATATTCATAGGATGGAATATTATTCAGCTGTAAGAAGAAATCAATTGGGGAAGCACATGACAACATGAAAGAATCTTGAGGATATTATGTTGAGTGAAATAAGCGAGACACAAAAGGATGAATATTGTATGGTCTCACTGTGATGAACTAAATACAATGAGTAGCCTTATGGAGTTGACAATGAAGTATAGGTTGGAGAGAGATGGAATGTGGGTAGATGATGCCGGATGTATGTAGAATGTTTAATAAGGTCAAATGTAAATATGTGGTAATGGTTGGATTTGATGGTAAACATTGTAACGAATGTAACAAACACTTGATTTGTGCATGTAATTGTGGCTGACACAAGTAGTCTAGGAGATTAACGTTAGTTGGAGGTCAGCTGGAGGATAATGTAAGGAATGTATAACAATGATTTTGGAAGTAGATGATGATTCAGATTAATAATATAAATATAGGAATGTTCCTCTATAAAGCATTATGAAAATGGTGCTACATGAGAAAAATATAACTAATATATAGACTATAGTTAACAATGACATTGTAACGTTTTTGTAGCAAAAGCAAAGTTGGTACTATATTAATGCTAATGGTAAAAAAAAAGATATGGGGTTTGGTTTTGTGAGATATGAATATGATAAGGTCTTTTTTCTGTTCTTCATTTTTTTCATTAAAATGGAGACCATGACTATGTCATTTAACTAATCTCTCTTTATCTGTCCATCTTTCTGAACACTAGAGGAACAACTGAGCTAGTATTTGGAATTGGATAAGATAAAACTGCCTGGACAGAACTTTTTAGGAGTAATGCTTCCATAACTTGTTGAGATGCCTTTTTCTGTTGTTTCAATTTTTAAAAAAAATTTGAAATAGTTATTTAAAAATACTTTATCGATAGAAAATGCTAACAATCATCTGAGCCTTCAGTGTGTCGTCATCTTTTCATTGATGGAGGGTCTTGCCTTCATGCTGCTGACTGCTGACTACTGAGGTTGGTGGTTGCTGAGGTTGTCCTGGCTGTGGCAAATTTTAAAAATAAGACAATGAAGTTTTTTGCATCAATTGACTCTTCCTTTCACAAAAGATTTCTCTGTAGCATGTGATGCTGTTTGATAGCATTTTACCTCCAGTAGAACTTCTTTCAAAACTGGAGTCAATTCCCTCAAACCCTGCCACTGCTTTAGCAACTAATTTGATGTAACATTCTAAATCCTTTGTTGTTTTTTCAACAATGTTCATAGTATCACCACCAGGAGGACATTTCATCTCAAGAAACCACTTTATTTGTTCATCCATAAGAAGCAATTCCTCACCCGCTTAACTTTTATCATGAGACTGGAGAATTCAGTCAAATATTCAGGCTCCACTTGTAATTCTAGTTCATTTGCTATTTCCACCACAACTGCAATTCTTTCCTCCGCTAAAGTCTTGAACCCCTCAAAGTTATGCATGAGGATTGGAATCAACTTGTTCCAAACTCCTGTTAATGTTAATATGTTGACCTCCTTCCATGAAGCAGGAATGATCTTAATGGCATCTGGAATTGTGAATCCTTTCCAGAAGGACTGCCCAGATCCATCAGAGGAATCACTATCTATGGCATCTATAGTCTTATGAAATGTATTTCTTAAATAATAAGTCTTGAAAATCTAAATAAGTCCCTGTTCCATGTGATGCAGAATGGATGTTGCCTTAGCAAGCATGAAAATAACATTCATCTCATTATACATCTCCGTCAGAGCTCTTGGCTGACGAAGCGCATTGTCAATGAGCAGCAATATTTTAAAAGGAATCTTTTTTTTTCTGAGCAGTAGGTCTCAACAGTAGGGTTACAATTTCAGTAAATGACATTGTAAACAGATGGGCTGTCATCCAGGCTTTGCTGTTCCATTTATAGAGCACAGGCAAGCAGAGTAGATTTAGCATAATTCTTAAGGGCCCTAGGACTTTTCAGAATGCTAAGTGAGCACTGGCTCCAACTTAAAGTCACCAGCTATATTAGACCCTAAAATGAGAGTCAACATGTCTCTTGAAGCTTTAAATCCAAGCATTGACTTCTCTCTGGCTATGAAAGTCCTAATTGGCATCCTCTTCCAATAGAAAGCTCTTTTGTCTACACTGAAAATCTATATAGCCACCTTCACCAGATATCTTACATATTCTGGATAACCTGCTGCATCTTCTACATCAGCACTTGCTTCACCTTGCACTTTTATGTTATGGAGACTGGCTTCTTTTCATAAATCTCATGAATCAATCTCTGCTAGAGTCAAACTTTCCTTCTACAGCGTCCTTACCTCTCTCAGCCTTAAAAGAATTGAAGGGAGTTAGGGCCTTGCTCTGGATTAGGTTTTGGATTAAGGAATGTTGTGCTGGTTTGATCTTCTATCCAGACCTCTAAACTTTCTCCCTATCAGCAATAAGGCCATTTTGCTTTCTTGTCATTCATGTATTCACTTTTAAGTTCCTTTAAGAACTTCTCCTTTGCATTCACAATGTGGCTGTTTGGTGCAAGAGGGCTACAACATTTATCAATTAAGGTCAACATCTTATATGGGCGCAGCTCCTGGTACTCCCAAAAAATTAGAATAATAACATCAAAGATCACTGATCACAGATCACCATAATAGATACAATAATAATGAAAAAGTTTGAAGTACTGCGAGAATTACCTAAATGTGACACAGAGACACAAAGTGAGCTTTTGGAAAAATGGCACCGAAAAACCTGCTCAGCACAAGGTTGCCACAAACCTTCAATTTGTAAAGCAATGCAATATCTGCGAAGTGCAATGAAGCAAAGCACAATAAAACAAACTATGCCTAAGATGCCTTAGGTCGTATCAAAATGTCTAGAGCAATCGTTCTTAAAATTGAATTGGCATGAGAATCACCTGGAGGGCTTGTTAAAACACAGATTGCTGAACCTCTCTCCTAGAGTTTTTGATATGCTATGTCTAAGGTAAAGTCCAAGAACATATATTTCTAATAAGGTTCAGGCAATGCACATGATGCTGGTTCAGGGATCACAACTTGAGAACCACTAGTGAAGGGGACTCCCTTTCCTACATGTATGAGGCTTGAAGACATTTCCCAGGTGATTATAATACACCCTCCTTCAATTACAGCTTTATGATATCCCTCCCCCACTCAAATAAAAATCCATCTGCTATAGGAACCAAATCTTAGTAAACTCAATACAACACTTTATCTAAATTTTCCCTCAAAACTCATTTGTAAACCAAGTAAATTTCCTGCATATCAAATTCCAAAAGCAATCCAGATATGCTGTAAGACATATTTGTTTTAAGAGATAAGTTACTGAAAATTACAATCCCAAGGAAAGAACACAGGAAACAGCAGTAACTATAAACTATCTAAAAAATGTAGCTATATGGCTAAGATAAGACATGATTGTGAAACCTTATGATAAAATCTTATTCTTCAAAAAGTATGCTCACAAGTAGATTTGTAAAAATCATAAAAATGTTTGTAAGAGGATATTTTGTTTAAAAAAGTATTTAAAAACCTATAAATTTCTACAATAAAGGTACAATTGCTTTTGAAATCTATATAAAGATGGGAAATAAAATACATAAAGAAACAGAACTGATAATGTAATCTCTTGTAGTGAATCATAAAGCCCTGATTTCACCAAAGGTGAAAGGTTTGCACACATCTTTCCTAGTTCAATTCTCTTTATAGATTGTAAACCAAATTCTTGACTCCTGTGGTACGCTGTGCTGATAAACAGGTTTCTTAGTTACCAGAGATCTGGATAGTTGAGTAGGTTCAATATAAATTGAGTAAAGTTCAATGACTGTGGAAAATTCAGTCACTCCTGTTCTACAAACTGGCACCTATATAGATAGCTGTCACATGGGCTGGAATTAGAAAAACCATTCTACTGAAGGAAAAAAAAAAAACAATTATAGAGGCTTTGCACTAATATGATAAATCACGATCTGTTACTATGGGATAAAATATGTAGTAGAAATGTTTCAAATACACAGAATCATTACATGTAATACATGTACATACAATACATATTCACTTAGTTATATCTGCATGAACTCAATCCTACTTTTTTTAAACTTGAGAGAAAACGAGTGAGTGGCTTTCAATATTTACAAATAAAATTTTGGAAAACCTTATCAATTTTATTATCTTTTTTGTAATCAATGTAAATATAGTTCTTATTTTATTCACATCATGACTACTTCCATAGGGGTATATGGAAGAGTATTTCCTTTTCAGCAAATGTTAAGGACCTTAGAGGTTGGCTATTTGGTTTATTTTACAACAAAAGCATGAGACTGAATGGGAGCAAACTGATAATCACAGTGCATACATATATTTTGTTAAATATATTAAGGTAGTTTAAGTGGCCTGAAGAGAATAACAAGTCTTTGGATTTTAGCTTTTAGGGGGGAAATGATTTTGTTACTTGGAGTACAACAAATATTGGAAGAACAATTGTTCTTATGATGTTTATATAATACGTTTAAGGAAACAATATCTGAAAGATTATCAGATAATGCCTTACTGTGTCTTTATCTGGCTAGTCTTCTGGTATTAAGAACTGTAATGAAACAGGATGTCATGTGATCTATAATTCATTCTTTTTGACAAGGAAACTTAGAACAACAGACATTTTATTAATAGGTGTTATCTATAAATATACACACAAACAAAAAATTCGATCAGTAACAAAGTAATTGTGTCATGAAAACTGAGGATCCCTTTCACCCCAATCCCCATTTCCCATTTCCAAAGGGAACAACTGACAACAGATCTTTTTGTGTCTTCCAAGAGACCTTCTATAAAGCAGACACAAACTAATATGTGTATCTTATAATACCAATGGCACTCTTCTATATATGTTCCTGGAGCTGTTGTTTTCACTTATTAAAATGTCTTCATGTTGATTATATTTCAGTTCATATAAACCTTGTACTTTTTAATAGCTGCACAATAATTTATTTAACCAGCCACTTGGTGGAAATTCAAAATATTTCAAAATTTCTATTACAAACAATGCTGAAATCAATTTATATATACTTTTTTTTTTTGGTGGAGTATATTCCTGGAAGCAAAATTGCTAGATCAAAGTTTTGAATATTTTCATTTTGATAGATAATGTCAAATTGCACTCTAAAAGAATTGAATCGATTTGCACTCACCAAGGTAACTAGTGGCCTTCCTAAATAGTGTTTTATCCAAATATTTATCATTGACAATCTCATATATAAAAAATTTGTGATCTTATTTTGCATATATGTTCTAATGAGGTTGAGGAATTGTGATACATTTGAAAGTCAGTTGTATATCCTTTTCTGTGAACTGCCTCTTTGTCATTTATCTGTTTCAGTTTGATAGTGTTTATTTTCTTTTTGACTTTTTTATGTGAAGGTTACGAGAACTTTTATTAAGTTAGTTTAAAAAATGTCAGTTGTCTTCACTACAATTTTATCATTGGATGTTTTCTTTATGTTTTGTAGTCTAATATTAGATAACGCTTTCCTTTTAAGGCTTTCCTTTTGAATGAACTGAAGGATAAGAAATATAAAATTAAATTTAAGTTCAATGCTGGTGAAATATAAGGAGAGTGAACATTCCTGTATTTCCCTTTATAAAACAGTTAACAGGTTGTGAAATACCTCAGGCAACTCTTTTCACTTCTTTGCCTACAATAAACATGGCAATTAATATTAGGGAAAGAGATAAAGGAAAGGTTTTTCAGAGGAAGCAGATGAAAGGGGACTTTCAAACATTAAGAAAATGAAGAGAACAAGTTAGCAGTAAAATGAAAGCCTTGTGGAGGAAAGTTCTATAGTGAATGACAACTAATATAGGCAGGAAAGAATTATTTTGTATAAATTATTGGCCACAAACACACTAGGGATCTTTATTACATCTCCTATTACAATAATATCATCATTTCCTTATAAACGTACATATATTATAGAAATATGGAAGTGCACATGAATATCCATAATGATATAATTCAGTCTACATTCCTATACAGATTATTTTTGTACATATTTGCATACATATAATTTTTATTTAAAAATCATAATATATATAAATTTCAATTTGCTTGTTTTGTTTCTATTTGTTTTTGTTTTAACTTATAAAAATGTACTTTGAACATATTTCCATATTAGGACATATAAAGCTAACAAATGTTTTAAATTATGTATTAGTCTACCTTGTGGATTTACCATAAATTATGTAACCAA
This sequence comes from Cabassous unicinctus, assembly GCA_029593785.1. NCBI lineage: Eukaryota > Metazoa > Chordata > Mammalia > Cingulata > Chlamyphoridae > Cabassous > Cabassous unicinctus. The sequence goes on along the minus strand of JAQZBX010011702.1, from coordinate 34,974 downwards.
ATTCCAATCAAAGGTTATAGAATTGTTTCCAATTTTTATATATGACAAACATACTGTGTACATCTTTGAACGCAGAATTTTATTTTTCACTAGGCAGCAGGTTTTGCAGGATAACTTCTAATAAATTTCTTTCCTCACATTATCAACAACATTGTGTGTTATCAAATTCTTGAGATCAGTAAAATTGGCAAAACAGGACCTCATTTTAGTTTGTATCTCTCTGATAATTAGTGGTGTGGGAATTTTATTGTGTTTATCATTTGCATTTCTCTTATTGTAAATTGACTCTTTTTATCCTCAAACTGGGTTGCTGATTCTAAAAGTCATTTATGAAATTCTAGGTATAATAGCAAAATTAGCTCTTTTTTTTTGTTAATATCTGCTTTATACCTGTTTTTCGTATGCAAATATTAATAACAATTATGTAGTCTCTTAATGAGTTCTAGGCTTTTCTATCATGCTAAAAAATGCCTTCCCCCTCATCAGGTGCACAAATATTCATTTAGATTTCTCTTACTTTTCAGCTTCCCAAATTTAGATTTAAATTAGTAAACTATCTAGACTACATTTGTGTGTTCAGAGTGAGAAGTTGTAGCTTTATTATTAATTTTTCCAATAAGTAGTTGGTTGTCCAAGTATAAGCTATTAAATGTACCTTTTCTCCCCACCCTCGGATTTAAAATGTTTACTTTATCATGATTTCCTTTTATTCTTGGATCTCATTTTCTTCAGTTTCATTGACTTGTCTGGTTTTAGGTGTATTGCATTGTCTTTTAACTACTATAGCTTTATGGTACTTATTATCTAGCAAAGCCTCTGCCCCTAATATATATTTTTAAATTGAAACCATCCCAACTATTCTCAAGTGTTGGTTCTTCCACATGAGCCAATTAGTCCAGAAACAAAAATAAACAAAAGGGATTGTTAGGATTATATTTAAGTTATAGATTCTTATATAAAGTATGGTATCTTAGAAAAGATATATATTTTTATTGTATTTTCAACTATACATTTTCACACATACATTCAATATATTTCAATATATGTCCCTATGAGCATTTTCCCTCTTAGTAGAGTTTCATAACTTTTGTAAAAATAAACTTTTAAAAATAGGTCTTTAAATTTTGTGTTATTTTTAGCCAAATTGAATAAGATATTTTTGTTCTATTTTCTAGTTTAGGTATAGAATATCTATTGATATTTATAAGTTAAGATTAAATGCAATTGGCCACTTTATTAAATTCTCTCATTATTCCTAATAATTTTTGTTTCCTGTGGATATTCAAGGTATACAATCCTATATGTAAAAAGTAATAATTTTGTTTCTAATTTTCTAACCAGAATGCTAATTTGTTCTTCTGTCTAATTTCACCAGCTGGTACAGTTAATAACAATGTCACAGAGTGTGATGGTGAGCATTCTCGTCTTTTTCAGATTTAACAGAAATGATGCTGATTCACTATTAAGCATGATGCCCAATGGATGGATGGATAGATGGATGGATGGAAGCTATCTATTTATTCCTAGTATGGTACCATGCAATTTAAACTACTGAATCAATACTCTATTAAGAAGGTGGGAAATCAACCTTAGTGCATGGTATCTTCACCTGTACTTGTTTTGGTGACTCCTATTTTCAATATGTGATTTAAAATTAAAATCTCAACTCTTGAAATATATGTTATTTAATTTTATAGAATCAATGCAAGTATACCCCCAAGTTAATTACATCCCCCAGATGGCCCGAAATGATGTGAGAAACGACTTCTCCTCTGTAACCTTCCCATGCCCCAAGCATGTAAAGAAGTTACAAAAACATCTTTACCTCCGAGTTGGCCTGAGCAGCGTCCGTGAAAACTTCACGGAGGAAATGCCTGTGAGAGATTCAAGAGCAGCCAAGTCAGGAGGGGCCTGTCAAGACAAACAAGGCTGAGTGATCTAAACACAACAGAGAGAGCTGCCCAAGGCATCACGCCTTCTTCACAGTGCAGTCACTTTAAAAAGGGGTAGGGAAGGGACCGGTAAAGTGCCAACACCTCTCTGAGAGCGCACTTCATGACAGGCAAAACAAGTCTTCCCAACTGAAAGGCTTCATCCCGGGGCCACTACTGCGGACGTTAGGATCCAGGGAACCCCGACCCTTTAGGCACTGAACCACCACAACCCGGGTTGAAAAGAGCTCGCTTCAAAACTGCGGATGCACACAGAACGCGCGAAACTTCTGCAACCACCTGAGGATGCCGCACAGCGGGACGAGACCTGCGGGTCCAGGACGCGATCCCCGCGTCCTCCAGTCCCACCGCCCCAGACTCTTCCTCCCGAAGACCCCGGCCCCAAGACTCCCGCGCCAGAGCCACGGAGCCCCACTCACCGGCAGCCCCGCAGTCCGCTGGGCACCGGCGACGCGGGATTCCGGGTCAAATGGTATCCGCGGAGAAATGCGCCAGAGGAAGCGGCGAGGGAAGGGAGAAAGAAGAGGAGGAGTTTTGAAATTAAAAACAAGATTGCAGAGGGGAGGGAGAGGTGCGGGGAAAAGGGTCGTGCACCGGCACCCTGCTCTCCCAGGCACTCCCCCCGAGGCGCGTGCGCGGCCCAGCCTTGGCATCCCGCCCAGTTATTGCTTAGGGAACAGCTGGCCCTCTGGTGGGTTATCCAGGAAGGGGTGGGGCACCGCGGCAGTCGGTTTTTATGAAAGAAAAAAAAGGGGGCCGGGGAGGGGATGAAAAAGGAAAACAAGTTGCCAAAACCCTAATATGAAGTGCATGAATATGATAAGAGAAAGTCCATCCACTGTTGCCCCTAATCAGAGAGAGGCAGGTCTGGCTGTAAGAAAGAATTTTGCTTACAGAGGGATTTATGAGCATGGAAACAAAAAGAAAACCACTTTTTCCACAAAAGCCGTTTAAATTTGCATTTGCTCCCACCCCCAGACCCTTGGCGTGGAGAATTGGCCTTGGCAGTGCTATGCTGGTAGGAAACGCTCAGGCACAGGGCCTAGAGGTTTGTTTTCTTTTCCACAGGATTGAAGGAGGCCAATTTGATCTTGGAATGGGCAAGGGAGGACTGCTAAGAAAGAGGAGGCGTGGAGCAGGGATGTCTATGTTTTCTGACACTGGAAGAAAAATGCAACTTGTTAATTAGCGTTGTTAGGCACAACTACTTCTTTTAAACTAATGGCATTAGAGTTTGGGGTAGTCCTTGGGGAGAAGCCAATGTACTGGCAGGTAGTGGGAGAACCTGAATGTTCCCTAACCTTATAAACAATCAGAGGTAGATAGAAGTAAATTAAATTAAGCTCTGAGGAGAACTTGGCGGGGCTTCACTGTGGGAGAAGTTTGGGTTGAAGAAGGCTTATGGGAGTGGAGTTCTGGGATTTTCCATTTCCCTTTGTATGCAAGCTATTTATTAAAATGTATGAGAAGACATTTTAAAAATTCAAATTGTCTTTCTCGGTTGAAATTGCACAGGTTTCTTAAATACAGAAATAGTATTTTACTAAAAGCATAGAACAAACAGGCATCAAAGCTACAGCAAAATATAATAATATTTATTAGCTTTGTTTTTAATTCACAAAGAGGGCCAGGATGTTGAGCTTATGAATACAAATCTCTGCAATGGCCACAAGAAAGATGCCAGAAAATGCACACCTATCCTGTGAAACATACTGCTTTGGGGCAAACGTTTTTGAAAGTATATCAAATGACCCAAATCACAGATTTTGAGTGGAAAAGCAGAGATTTAAGCATATATCTTTCTAAAATTCCAACTACTTCATGGTCGGACAAATTCACTATTTTTTTTCCTGTTCCATTAGAATTGCTCTATTATTTTTTAGCTACATCTCTTTGGATTATATTTCTTTTTACTGTTTGCCTCTATGTTACCACAGTCCACTTCTAGTTAATATTGTACCACGTCTCATAAAATGAAGAAATTGGTAACAATACTTTTTTATTCCTCCATCCTATATGCCATCATTATGTTTTACACATATGCATTGTAAACTACAGAATACAATGCTATAATTTTTGCTTAAACAGCCAGTTGTCTTTTAATGTAATTAAGAAAGAGCACTTTTACTTTTGCCCACATATCCAATTTCATGTACTCCTTATTTTTCCTATAGATCTGAGTTTTAGCTAGTGTCACTTCCCTTCAGGCTAAAGAATTTCCTTTAGTATTTTTTGTAGCATGGAATAGCTGATGACAAATTCTCTGAGCTTTTGGTTTTTTTAAAATCTGAAAATATTTTCATTTTGCCTGCATTTTTGAATGTTACCTTTACTGAATATGGAACTCTGGTTGGATGGATTTTTCTTTTATTCCATAGCACTTTAAAAAAGTCATTCTTTTATCACTATTTTTATCTGATGAGCAGTAGGCCTTTATTCTTATTGTTTTCAAGATCTCTTTATTTTTGTTTTTTTTACATTTTGATTATGAAATATGGTTTTCTTTCTATTCATCCTACTTGGGATTCTTTGAGCTTCATCCATATGTAAGTTGATTTTCTTTCTTTCTGTTTTTTTTTTTAATTTTTTAACAAATTTGAGACATTTTTAGCCATTATTAATTTAAATTACTTTTCTGCCCTATTCTCTCCTTTACTTCTGGGAATTTAAATAAATATACGTTAGACCTTTTGATATCATTCCACAGCTCACCAAGCTTTATTCACTTTTCTTTGGTCTTTTTCTGTGTTCTTTAAATTGGGTAATTTCCATAGATCTCTCTTCAAAATTTACTGACCTTTATTTCAACCTATTGTTGAGGCTGTCCAGTGAATTTTCCATTACAGAAATTATATTTTACAATTCTATTATTTTTCCTTAGTTCTTTTATGCATCTTCCTGGGCTCTGCTGAGATTCCCTGTTTTTTTCCTTTAAGTTATTGAATATATTTATAATAGCTGTTTTACTATTCTTTTCTGCAAAGTCAAATATTTGTTTCATCTTGGAATCTGTTTCTATGTGCTGCTATTTTTTTTCTTGACAATGGGTCACAATTTCCTGTTTTTTAAGGTATATATTTTATGATTGTGTATGGGACATTGTGATCATTATGTTGTAGAGATTATGGTTATTGTCTTCTTCTAAATAGCAATGATTATTCTCTGAAAGTCTGTTGAAGGCTAGCACCTCACTTTAGGAGCCTTGAATTTTAAGCTTTGTTAAGGCAGGTCTATCAAATGCCTGAAGAGTTTAACAAGCTCCTCCATCCTTGACAGTACTCAAACTCCAAATTCTGTTTCCTTGCGGGGGTGGGGAGGGCAGCAACTGCCCATGCTTTCAGCTGCTGCTTTCTGGTGATATCATTGGAGTCTCCCTCACATAGTCATGGTTCAGGAATCAACCAAGGATTTGAGGGCCGTTTATATACAGATATTGATATTCTTTCCTCAGTGGCTCCTTACTTTCTGGGGTTGCCCTCAATTTACATTTCTGGCAGCCTGAAATCTCTTCACTGATATCACAAGTCAATGTGCCTGAAGTTTTCTGCTTGAGTTCTGTCTGTACTGAATTTAAGGACTGGACAATACTCAGAAGAGACCAGCTCTGTAAACATGGATCTCACTCAGTTTCTGTTGTTCTCTTCTTTAAAGGATCAAATCCTCTTTAGTTTCTGCCAGCGTTTGAC
>JAQZBX010011702.1:7535-29236 GCA_029593785.1 Cabassous unicinctus | reverse complement strand
ATAAGTATTGGTATTTTGTAGATGAGCCTTTATTTCCTGACCTCAGCTCTTTAGTCCAATAAGTTCTATGTGTAAGGGATAAGGGAAATGGAAACCAAGGAAACTTAACAAAAGTGCATACAAAAGAACCTTAACAAAAGTGCACCTTAACAAAAGTGCATACACGATGAAGAATGAGAGCAGGCTGAAAGTGAGATGGAGGGAAAGGAACATGTGGGAAGGAGGTTTTTCCCAGCAGCAGAAGTTAATTGCCTAGTGGTTATATCAGCAAGCAATATGAGGTGACTTGCTAATTCTCAAGGCTGCCTTCAAAAATTTTGGAATCAAAGCACTCCATGGCTTCAACAGTGTTATTACTTTTCTCACCTAGACCAAAATGATAAACTAGCCTTCCAAGCAATCAGTGTTAGAAGAGAATTTGAACGGTGGGAAACATTTCTATTTGTATGCAACTTTAAATATGGACGAGATGCCAGCAACAATGTGCTTCAGGGCTAAGTTTCTCATTTTCAGATTTCTCCTCATGAAATGATTTGACACAAATGTTGTTATGATGTGCAGAGTAGTTTCTCTCTCATTACCCAGGAATATTCAGTAACTACATCCTATAATGGAAGTTTTCTGCTCTCTTTGGAATCATGTCTGCTGAATTAGGGCTAATTTAGTAAGGTCTCACCCAGGAACTCATTCAATAGCAGTTTAGGAATGCAATCTGGCTAGCCATGTTTAGAGGATATCATCAAACCAGTTACTTTAAAGCTGCAAATATGAGGTCTGTCTGGGCAGCTGATTTTTTATCTTAGAAACAGGAACACATTGTGCCTGTTTAATTTTACCTTTTTCATTAGGCCTATTTAGCTCCTCAACCTTCTGACTATGTGAGGCATACTGTCTTAAAATAGTTAATCTGAATCTATATTCTGTTAACCAATCATGTTGGCTTCTTTCCTTGGGTTTTGTCATATGAAATTTTATAATCTTTTTTCTACATCTATATTCATGTCACTTATACAAATTTTGGGTCAAATAGAGAATTCCAGAGGTCACACCTAGAGACTAAACTCCTGGAAAACAAGAGTTCAACAACCAATATTTTCTGTATTGTTCAACCAGCTGAAAAAACCCACCTAGACTGTCCTGTATGTAATTCACTTTTTTTTTCTCGCACACAGTAATGAAAACCTTTGTGGTAAATGTGTGTAAAATGATGTTCATAATGGAATGATTTATCTATGACACCAATCAGGAAAGGGAAATGTGTCCATTTTATGGGATTTGATCTTTGATAATAAACAATTGTTAATGTTGTTCTCCACTCCATTTCCTAAATGCTAAAATACTATTTTAACATTTTTACCATGCATTTGCCTGAGTTTGCCATTGGTGCATATAGTAGTTTGAAGCTGCTTGTACCCCAGAAAAACATTTTCTTGAACCTAACCCATTCCTGTAGATGTGAACTCATTGTAAGTAGGATCTTTTGATGAGTTGACTTCATTTAAGGTGTAGTCCACCTCAATTACGATGGGTCTTAATCCTATTACTGGAGTCCTTTATAAGCAGAAAGAAATTAAGAGAGAGAGAGCCACAGGAAGCAGAAGCTGAACATCAACAGAACCTAGAAGAGAAAGGAGAGACCAGGAACACTGCTGTCTTAGTTTGCCACAGGGCTACCAATGCAAAGTACCAGAAATGATTTGGCTTTTATAAAGAGGGTTTCTTTAGTGTGAAAGCTTGCAGTTCTGAGGCCTTGAAATGTCCAAATCAAGGCACCATCAGAGATGCTTTCTTACCAAAGTCAGCTATTGTTGATCCTGGTGTCCTGCCAAGTGGCGATCAGGCATATGGAAAGGGTGCTCTCCTCAGCCTTGAGCTGCCCTGTTGGCTCAGCCCCTCCGGGGCCTCTTTCCATGCCTCTGTGCTCTGCTGGTTCCAGACTCTGGGACCCCTCTCAGCCTCTCGGGGCTTCTCTGTTTTCCTGCAGTCCTTTCTCTCACGTGGCAAGATCAATATGGCAGCTTCCTTTCTCTGTGTGTGCCTCTCTCTGTCCATTTATATAAAGCTCCAGAAGAGAGGCGAGACCCAGCTTGAGTCATGCCACCACTGATGTAGTCCAATCAAAAGGACCACACACCCACAGGAAAGGACTAGTTCAGTAACATAATCTTTTTCTTTTTGGGATTCATAAAATAACTTCAAATTGTCACAAATGCCATGTGCCTTGCCATGTGACAAGCTAAGGACCAAGGATCACTGGCAGCCAGCCCTAGAATGCCAGGCTTTGGGAAGAAAGCATTGTCTTGATGACACCTTGATTTGGACTTTCTTTTAGATTCAAAACTGTGAACTAATAAATTCTGCTTGTTTAACTCAACCCATTTCATGATATTTACTTGAGCAGCCTGGGAAACAAACTCTGTGTGTATGTGTGTGTGTGCACGTGTGCATGTCTAATTTCCACAACACAGTGTTAGTTTTTTTTATTTTTGAAAGTTGGGATAGAGGTTGCATTTCCATGGTTTCCTGGATCCTCTCCTATTCTATAACATTGAAAACATAATTGACAGTAATTTTGAAAAGATATATTTGTATTATTTTGTGTGCATGGAGGTAATTTAAATGATTTTTAAAAACTTGAACTAATTTTTACAATCTGGATCAAATTGTCTTTGTGCTCAGAGAATATTCAGATAAAGTATGTAAAAGAATGACTACAATGTTCGGGGAACACATGGAAATCTAATTAAAATAATTTAAACATGACCTCATTGGGGCAGGAATAGAAATGATTAGTTAAAAAGAAAAAAAGGGCATTAAATCTTTCTGAAGAAAAGTTGCATTAAAAAAAGATGAGTACATGTTTTTAAAAAAACGTATATGTATGTATACATATGGATATATACAATATGCGTATTTGTGTGTGTGTAGTCAATATGCTTATATATAATAGTATGAGAATGGAGAAATAATGGAAAGACAAATCACTGCTATGAATATGGGCTATCTGGGAATTGGCAAGGGTGGAAAGATGGAAGAAATGAGAAACCTGTGGCTTAGAGAGGTTAAAATAATTTGACCAGTTCCACACAGCTAACAGATGATGGGACTGAGATTTATACCAAAATCTTTCTTGAATCTAAAGATGTTTATCATAAACTTAGTCCTAATAGTTATGGTACACAATTCTACGTTGAAAGGGAGATTAGAATAATTCTGAAAAAAAGTGTTTATTGAAATTTAATTATATTACATTTTCTTTTTTTCTCCTTTCACAGAACATATTAAATAAATCTTCCATCCTTTCATCCAGATATATTTATATGCTTATTCATAGTTTTGTTTAACAATGTTTTATCTAACTTTATTCTTAGGTTAACTTCAGACTGGCTATTACTAATGTGTGTATTTATGTATGTCGATGAAATATATTAAAATATTTAAAAGTTAGAATATTTATATTTTCTTCTCTATTGTATAGGCCATATGATGATTATATGTCTATGCATTTCTGCAAAATCCCAAAATGCTTAATGCATTGCAGCAAAAATTTGAGGAACCAGGAAATTTTAGAAGTCTGCACTTCCAAAAGTAAAAAGGAGAAAAGAAAGTATTCCTTGAAGTCAAGAATATAATTTAGCTATTTACATTTGTATATAGAAGAAGAAGGGTATTACAAATTCAACTTTTATACATAGCAGCCACAAATAACACAATCTCCACAATTACACTGAAATCAAGTTTTCTGATTCACAGGTAAGAGTGTGTATGTTATGACTAAAAACCCAAGAGTTGGCTATTGTCCTTAAATGTAGAAAAACAATTAGTGAACTTATTAACAGAGCCTGTTTTATAGTGTCTCTATTCAATGTGAATTATTTGCTGATTTTGAAAATTTTGACTTAGATATACTGACATTTTATGAATATATTCAGGAATGTGGATTGTCGGGTAAGTTGCTAGGCTTGGAAAATCATAAACTTTAAAAAATATATAGAAGTATTATAATTTAAGACCGACATCTAAGGAAAAACAATTCCATTTTCCACCCTAGTGCTCACAAATTCCTCCAAAACACAAGGCTGATGGTATCGCTTCCTTGTTAAAGTTCTATAAAGAGGACAGCAATTTTCAGGGAGACTAACTTTTAGCCTGGAAACTTAAGCCCTATTAATCTTGTCCTTGCTTAATTTTCTCATGTTTTACATGTTCTAGGCTATGCTAGATATACAATGTATATAATTTCACTTTTGCATTGTGTTGGTTCATGACTTTGCACACTCATAAACATACTCCCACTGCCTTATCCCCACTTCTTTTTCCTCTAGCTACATCCTATTCATTCTCACAAACTCATCTCAAATATCACCCCTTTGGGGAATCCTTCCTTGACTGCCCCACACTGATTTACTGACTACTTTGTTCCATGTTCTGAACTAGGTGCTGTGGATTCAGGAATAAATATGACAACCAGGTTCTCTGTCCTCATAGACCTGCAATCTAGTCAGGTGGGAACCGAAGAACAGTAAACACATGGATGGTAAAGTAATTTCAGAGCATGATAAGTAGTTTGGAAGCAACAAAGCAAAGTGATGTGATAGAGCCATGGAGAGGTGGGGCTACTTTACGAGATGTTCAGGAAAGTTGGTCCTTGAAGGAAGTAAGAGTCATGGCAAAAGATTAGAAGGGCTCAGCTGTGCAAACCACATGGCGTTTACAAGTGTTCCAGGAAGAGAGAACAAGTATCAAGTTTCTGTGGGGGGAATGAGATTACATAACGAAATAAAACAAAACAAACAGACAAAAACACACAAAAAAGCCAGTATTGTTGGAGCAAGAAAGAGAGTGGCATGAGAATAAAGTGAGGGAAAAGGTCCTGATCAAATTCTGTATACCTGGGACCCAGGAGACCATAGTAAAGCATCTGAATTGTATTCAATGGTGTGCTGTAAATGGGGGAGAGGGCCCTGATTTGTAGCATTTTCTGATTTCCATGCTGTAAATACTTTTACCCTGATCAGTCTGATGTTACCAACATATGCTAACCAAATATGTATAGAGATGAGCACAATCAGCTGTGAGCTGGTGTGAGCTGGTTCCAGCATACCACTGAATATTTCAGAGGAATTTCATGCCATAATAGAAATTTAATCAGGGAGCAAATTCATTTAGTTTGCTCTTTGAAAATATCCTATAGTATGGATCTTAGGGCGATAAGGCAAGGGTGAAGGCAGAGGGCCAAGTTGGGAAGACACTGAAATAATTTGGGTAACAGGTGATTGTTGATGTTAGGTTGGTGGCAGAGGAAATAAAGTATATTGATTTGGATTTTTAAATGGAGGGAGAGCCATCAGAGCTTAATCATGGATTAGATGTAAGAGGCAACAGAAAGAGAGGAATCATGGATGAATCTAAGTTTTGGAGGTTTGTGATTTACGTCTCTATTATACTAACCTGTGGTCTGTAAGTGAGTTGTGGAGCTTACAAAGATACTGCATATTCAAAGATTTGTATGCATAGCAAGTTTCATTTGTTGACTAATACATTATATATATTCTTATTTTCAAAGGGATATAGATACCATATATTATTATTTTAAATATAAAATCTAATGTCAAATAACTATATCCCTTCCACCAAAAATGCACTAAGCCTAATTGATTTTATAGGTACTTGATCCATTTTATTTTTCTTCCTAGTATTAATTGCTATATGATGTTATTTTACATATTTATTAACTAATCAATTTATTTTTTGTTTCCCACACTAGAAAGCATGTTTCTTGAGGGCAGAAATGCATTTTGTTCACTGCTTTATCCCCATTTTTAGAACAGTGCCTGAGAAATAGTACGCATTCAATAAGTGATACATTTATGTTGAAATATTACTTGGCTTTAAAAGAGATTATATATGCTGATAGGGAGTGATATCCATACATACAAAAAATCAAGATGCAGAGCAGTGAATATAATAAGAAAAACTAGAAAAGGGAAGAAAGATTAGATGGTAGGTAGGCAGGTAGGTAGTTAGGTAGGTAGGTAAGAGATAGAGATAGAGCAAGAGATAGAGATAGAGAGAGAGAGAGAGAGAGAGAGAGAGAGAGAGAAAGATGAGAGATAGATGCTTTCCCATGCACTGAACATATTAATGAGATTATACAAGAAAGTAAGTGATTGACTCTGAGAAGACTAAGGAGAGTGGTATACTTTATTTTCACCTTATGTCTGTGTGTATTTCTAAAACATTTTCTACCACTTGGCATGTATTATAAAGAGCCATATTAGAAGGTTTAAAATTTAGATAACACAGTAAATCAATCATTCTGCAAAAAGTGTGCACCATCTCTTATTTTGGTTTTGGTATTTTAGCTAGACTGTGTTTTAAAAAAAGCAATCAAGGCTAAGTCTGCAGAAGCAAATGTTACAGTCTACGATTGATTGTGATCGACTTCTTCACTGCTTTACATTGTTTTCCACAGATTCATTCCATTTCCACAGGCAACTCCCTGGGTATTCCCCTCCTGGCCCTCTGCTATGTTTGCCCTCAGAGTAGAGTGTGGGCTTAGCTATTCCAAAAATAATATGCTGTTCTGCAGATTGTTTTGAAATTGTTTTTAAAATATTTAGATTTTAAATTAGGTTTGGTTATGTAATATTTTATAATCAATACATATTTCACCTGTATATGTTCTGAAATGTTATCATTATTACACTGTAACAGGGGACAGGACACAAATATAAAAGATGACACTAACTTATGCAGCATGTTTTGCAACAAGGAAGAACCTAGAACTAGAAAACTAACAAAGTAGAGTGCTAAACGTGTGCAGCTAACAATATCAGCCAGGGTTTATAATTTAGAATCTGAACAAATTCACCTTTCAGAGCGCTGATGGAACAAAGGAGTTGCACATCAGTTCATGTTTCTGTTGTCATTTCATTCAACAGATAGTTTTAAAGTGTTGACTCTGAGCCATATGGTTGGGTTTCTTGGGCATCAAAATGATGGATGAATAGTGGAATAGTAGTCCATTTGACATGACAAATCTTTTTAAAAAAATGGTTTGACTCTGTGAAACAAATGGTAATAACAAAACTGACTGAGAGGCATGAGGTCTCTGTCCTACCACTGTGAAGATCTGGGTAAAGAAGACCCTGGGTTGGGTACATAGGGTAGCCATTCTCCGTGTGATTCTAAATCTGGAGTAATCCCTACTCTTCCCCTCAAACCACAGTCTTCTCCCCACTGCACCTCATCATTTCTAGGTGCTTTTCCAGACTTCCTGTCAGGTTGCAGTTTCACTTTTCTTTTTTAATATTATCTCTTCACCCTTCTACCAAGCTGCCCAGAAGGAGGAATAGACCATAGCTAGAAACAAAGAGAATAAAAGAAAAGAAAAAAAATCCTTGTCTTGTGAAAGGTAAAATGAAAGAACCCTGGTGACCATTGCTCTCCATTTCTCAAAAGCACCTCATTCTTCCCATACTTTGGGGAAAGGGAGGCCAGAAAAAGACAGGGAATGGAGAGGCAGTGTGAGACAGGGTAGTCTGAAAAATGTTGAAGTTCCTTCAGCAGTGTGGAGTTTTAAGTGACCACAAGGCTGATAGGAATGTACTACATTTATAAAGCATTGTAGAGGAAGATCTAATGCCTTCTTTAAGGACCTGACCATGTCTTGGGAAGACAGGAGTAACACAGTTCCTAAAAATATACACTTGGGCTCAATTTCATGAAAATGAGTGTCAATTAAGTTAGTATATATTAATATACATTGGCTTGTATGAGAGTGACTTTGGAGGAGGGGGCTATGATTTTACAGTGTACAGTAGATAATATATTTATTTGGTCCAAATAATGGAGATTGCCTAGTGCATTAGCTGTAGATTAGCCAATGCTACTGAAGCAAGAACACTATAGCTTCATAAGAGTAGACCCAACAGACCTCATGACATTCAGCCTAGTTACAATGGCGTGTACCTGTCTGATGCACCAGGAGATGAATACAGGGCCAGAAGGATTTAGTGGCGAGAATATCCAATTTAGTGGCAGAAAGTCTGTACTGGTTCAAGCCAAGCACAGTGTATGATACATATCTGGCACTATATTATTTGCAGAGTGAAGGAATGAATCCAAATAAAAAGCAAGCAGCAACCTTAGCTGAAATGTTGGGGTTATCTTGCTTGGGGAAGAATTTTCTATAAAATAAGCAACCAAGTTACGTTAATTTAGACTTTAGGTCATCCCAGCTAAAAAGAGCAGAAAGTGAACAATACCATTAAAAAATTTTTCTTTCCTGGTTTAAACATCACTTAATGTTTTGATAATCCAAAAAATTACATTAGTACATAATTTTTTAAAAAACCCTGTAAAAGGATTAGGGAGATTTCAGTTCCAGATAGACCCTGGAGAAATAATTGAACCACTGAAATTACTATTGCAGAGACTCACTGTGAGGATTCACAGATATAAGACTACAGTTCTAGAAGGACATCTTCTTCACTTCAATATCTTTAGAGAATAGCACAGTCATAGCACAGAAGGCAATTAATAAATAGCTGCTGAATATTTTACAATTAAGTAGTTTTATATTCAATTGGAGAATTGTTAGTAATATTGGAAAGAATACTTCTCTTTTGGATCTTTCTAATTTGCCAGTTTGATTGTTTTACTTGTTCAGATTACCTGGATGACAGAATCCACAATTTCTGCCAAATTTTAGGAAACAACATTTTCCCCAGTAAAAGAGTTCATTAAAAGCTTCTTTAATCATAAACTTTGGATAAGTTCCTACCCTAGGCTGTTAGAAGCAGTTATTCTGCCCACCTATACGAATATGAAAGAATTTTCCACCTGTCCATCAATGTGTTCTCCTCTATCTCTTGGAAAACAAATAAAAAGTTTTCAGGAACCTGTAAGTTTCAGACATTAAAATGATACCAAAAGAGAAATTTCGGCTCATGAAAGAGCAAGACTGGAGAGATGGAGCACATAAAAAGTATACCAAGAAGCTGGAGATTAAGCCAGAAATAAATGTGAAAATGTCATAAAAAATCCCTAGATAGTACTAGGGTCAGATTTCAACTCAATCACTGTTGGAAACTGAGAAAATTATTTCTCTTTCTAGAATCTCATTATCTGGACCTTTATATATGGTGATATAATACATTTTCACAAGTGTGTTTTAAAGTTTAGATGGATTTTTTTTAATGTGGTTAGGATTTGGCATGGAATTTGGGGAAATTTTATACAACATTTCTCTAGGAAGAGACTTGGAGAGAATAAATCATCACAGGATGGGAAGGAGCTGGATTCAAGCAGCTACATGCTTTTCACTGTATTACAAAACCTTTAAGAGAAGAAAAGCTAAGTGTAAGGACAGTAAAGTAAACAAGTCTTAGGAAAACAAGTAAGTCATATGAGACTGAATTAATAGTGGTGGAAGAAAATTGTAAATAAGCAAATACCTCTGCCATGCAAATTACTCTCATTATATACTTAGCCTTAATCCACAAGTCTGGCAAGTAACCTTTTAGTTATTAAATTAATTCCTGAGAGAAGGAGTGAGTGTCCAGTGGATGTTGGACAGAATGTCTAGTAGTAGGGAAACAACCTCTAAAAGGCATAGTTTCTACCCTTGAGGTGTTCCTGGCTCTGCTCTGGAACATGGCATCCTCGAAAGGGCTCCAATTTCAAGTCAGAGGAATTCCTTTTCTTCCTGGTCCCTCTGCTTCCCTCTCACAGAATCTTTGGATAAGTCTCATACTAGGGTGATGAACTTGTCCTGGTTTGCCTGGGATTTTCCAATTTTAGCACCAAAAATCCTCTATCCCAGGACATCCCTCGGTCCTGGGTAAACTGGATGGTTGGTTGCCCATAACTACTTTTGAGTTTCAGTCTCCCATTTATAAAATAATCTTATAACTTACAGTACAGCAGTTTTGCAAGAAATAAATGAGAAAATGATCATGAAATTATTTTAAGAACTACAAACACAATAACAATAGTAACAATAGGAATGTTTCATATTTATTAGTGGTTACTATTTGCTAGACGTCATGCTAAGTGAATCACATACATTATTTCATTTTGTCTTCCCAGGACTGCTAGGAAGTACATTTTCTTATCACCCCCAGTTTACAGCAGGGAAATCAGAGTACAGAGCTGAAAACATGCTCAAGATCACATGGCTGTTCCATGGTAGAGCTAGGATCTCAAGCCAGGCTGTCTAGCTACATTTAATCAGAATACTCTCCATCATTTGTTCTCAACACTGGCTGTGAATTAGAACCACTTGGATTCTACTATCTGTGTTACCCTGAGCAAGTCACCTAACTTTTCTTGGATTAAGTGTTTTTGTCTATGTAATGGAGAAAATAATACCTTCCTTTTCCACCCCATCACACTGTGAGATGCAAATAAGATAAAGCACGTGTAAATTTTATGAATGCTGCATATTCTAAAACTCAATATTATACATTCCATGACTAAGACTGCAGTAGTGTTAGTAAGTTTTCAATGAATGAAATGTGAATGAAGCTTTGAGTCTCAGAAGTAAGGGGAGTATTGGAGAGAGCAGAAGAAATGCCAGTGGGACCTGCAGCACTTTATTTCATGTCTTTTTGATTAGAAGGCTGATGTTGACTCTGAACAGGCCAGCCTGGGTGAGTTTATATAGTTTCACCTTCACTGCCAGCTAAGAACTAGTTCATCTTGAGTGATAATTGCTTTCAAAGCAGCATTCCATTTGATGATTTACAACCATCTCAGTTGTGTTCAGACTTTAGCTCAAGGCTAAATCCAAATGCTGTCAATTACTATGGCTGAAAGCAGAAGCAAGCTCTAACAACTACATTCAAGGAAAGGCGAGAGGTAATGCCAGGGTAACGGAAATTTCCTGGCTGAGTTTCTGACTTCAAACAGAGTTACTAAAGTAAGGTAGAAATATCTGTGAAAATATTAAGAGGATCTGCTTAAATAGATGATTAAGTCAGGTTCTGGTTAAATCTAGAACTTCACAGTGCTTTAATACCAGATCCAAATGTAGCCATGATTTCTGAGAATTAATTATGCAAGTCATGTACTTATATTTTAGTAATTGGAGTTTGTCAATTACGTGGTGATAGAGTTGATCACAAATATTTTCTGATTTGAGCAGTCACAAATAAAGTATAAATATTAAACGTTGAAAAGAGGTATTATCTAAAATAGATGTGTAGCAGCTCTGCCCTTTCATTATGTATCTGCATACAGATAGATTTTGGCAGAATTCTTAAAATGCTCTTATCAGCCCTGGCCACTTTTTAACAAATAAAAGTTCAAAAACTATATTTTCATTACAGTTTGTCATAAAATAATTTTATTTCTTAACAAACAAGGCATGGATTACCATATAGTCCAACCATTTTTTTATGTATCATTCATAGAATTGTTAATCTTCTCTATTTTTCCAAAGTATATTAGCATATTAATTAGCTGTATAAAACTCTATGATGAAATTAAAATAAAGAATTAAAAGTCTCCCACTTAAGGCTTTTTTTAAAAAAAAGGTTTAAGAGTTAGTGATTATACAAATTGCTTTTCACATACACCATCTTTAATCCTTATCAAGTCCAATTTATAAATGAGCAAACTTAAACTATGAGAAGTTAAATAATAAATTCATGAATTGAATGTTGTTGAATGAGTTCATGAATGTTGTTGCAGGGATTCACTCCAGATTCTCTGACTTCAAGTCCAATGCATTTTTTTTCAGTGCATATTTTATTTGTTACATTCTTCTGCCAATGTGTTATTAAAAATGCTGCACATTACAAACCCTTCTTAAAACGTATGAGGATTCTTTTTAAAATTTGGTAATTTATAAATCTTGTTTATTAGGGACACCTGAAAATTATAAAATAAGGCATGCTGGAATCATTGTTTTAAGAGTTTACAAGAACTCTAGGAGGTGATAGCAGAGTAAAATTATATGATTTGAAAACATTGAGAGGAACCAAGTTTCCTACAATTAACTTCTATATAATATTACTAAGAATATTCAACTATAATTATAGAGGATACACATTTTTAAAATCAGATTATTGCAATTAAAAAAACATAACACAATAACTTATGGCTCCATTTGAGTACAATGTTCTGTTCAGTGCCCACGGTCAATGCAGTATTCGTTAATGAAAAACAGAAGCGGCCTTTATGGGCACAGGGTCTATTTTGAAGTCTCCAACTGTTATTGTAGAGACATCTATTTCTCCCTTCAGTTTTGCCAGTGTGTGCCTCATGTATCTTGGGGCATTCAGGTTAGGTGCATAAATACTTAGCATAGTTATTTCTTCTTGTTGAATTGCCCCTTTTATTAATATATAATGACCTTCTTCATCCCTTATAACAATTTTGCATTTGAAATCTATTTTGTCTGATATTAGTATCGCTGCTCCTGCTCTTTTTTGGTTACTATTTGGCCAATGCATTTTTAATTATATAATGTGACCTCCACTAAAATTAAAAACAAAAATTAAGTAGAGAACTGTAAACAGTTCATGCATGGTACTAAACATAGAATTATATGAAAAATCTAAATAAGTCAGTCATCCCCATGCACAGCATTAGCCATCTCATGTGGCTACCAAAGAAGTTGATGCAAACCTGATTTGCACTAGTAGATATACAGTACTCTAGCAAGGAAAGTAAGGTGGTTTTATTATTCTCTGCAATGATGAAAATGTGTGGGGAATATCATGTTTAGTTCTTGAGGTCTCATTTTGAACAGGATTTTAGAAAATAAAAGTGTCTTTAAGAATAGCCATTTGCCAGAAGAAACCATCTGAAAATGGCTTCATTTGGAAAACAGCTAAAACTGGAGATATTTCACCCTAAAAAAGGAAGACTTAGGGTGGGACAGTTAGTTATCTTGAAGCATTTGAAGAGCTCTCTGTTAGAAATGTATTTGCATCTCAATGCATTAGAGATGAAAACAATGAATAGAATTTTTGGGTTTGACGTGAGAACATTAGGTTTTCCCTTCATATAATATATCGCTTTCTAATCATTTCAAATCATTATTCAAAAGCTTTGAAGGGGTACTTCATGCACAGTCACAAAATGCCATATGTCAAATATACGTACAGAAAACTGAAGACCTGCATGTTCCCTGCCTAGCTCTCAGCAGTTTAACCTGAGAAGGGAACTTCTTAGTGCAAGCAATAACATCCAATACTTCCTCCATGGAAATAGCTTTTCTACAAATACTGATGATGATGACGATGATCACATTAAACTATACCAACCATGGTGGTTTCACGTTTTTGAGGTTGGGGACAGGGCATTCCCTCTCTTTCTTTCTCACTTTCTTTTTTGAGAAATTCAAATTAAAGTAATATATTTCATTATTTCATAATGCCCTTTGGAGTTTGGGAGATAGACTGAAAGACCAAGGCTCAAATTGACTTCAATTTAGAATCTGTATCTTTAAGGGAGAGAGTGCACTGGAGCTAAAAATGTAATTCTTGGCCTGCAGCGTCCTTACTGAGGGAAAAACACACAACTGGTCCTGCAGGCACCAGTTTCTCTGTTGAAAGCTGTAAGTCAGTCTAGAACTGCTCTGCTTGTCTGTCTAAACAGGTTAACTGGAACTGAAGATTTTGTTTCTGTGCCATTGGACTTAAAAAATTCCCCAGGGAAAAGGTTGGTTTTTGAAAATATTGAGTAGATGTTAGGTTGCCTGCATTTGGAGGCAGACAAGGCCATCTGACACGTGTGTGTGTGTGTGTGTGTGTGTGTGTGTGTGTACACACACATATATAAATGTCTTCCTCTGTAAAAGGAAAGTATCAATAATGCTTATTACACTGATTGTTGTGAGAATGGTGATAACCATATGTATAAAGAACATGAACAATAAGTTCTGAAAGGATAGCTTTTGTTTTCAATTACATTTATGCTGCTTGTTTCAAGCAAGTATGATTTCATAGTCATGGAGAGCTCTGCAAAGAGCCCAGCTACAGCTTCTTTGTACACAGCCAAGACTTTTTGGATTATTGGTTTGCCATCAACTTATTAATGCTAAAAAGAAAGTACAGTGTGATAAACAATGTCTATTGTACAAAGTTCATTGTAATAGATCAAATAAACAATTTTAATAAATGCTAGGTGGTGTTATATGGAAATAGCTTCCATTTTCATTTGTGGCTATTTTTGTTATTTTCTCTGGGATATGGCAAGTTGGGAATAAAGAGAACTTTGCGGAATAAGATCAAGATAAATACAGTTATGGATTCTGAGCAGAGGAGTTAGGGAAGGTGGTGAGTGAAAGGTGGGTCCCTCCCTCCATCCCCAATTCCTGTGTGTTTGTTCTTGCTGAATCAAATGACTGCTGTGTGTACAAGTGATGTCTTGGGTTCCATAGTGAGCCGTGCATTCTTGGGCTTAGGAATCCATGGAGGCCAGGGCTCACATAGTAAAGCTAGGAAGAAATTGAAGCATGCAGAGAGCCTTCCTGCCCTCTTTACCGTATAGTAGAATAGTAATACACTGGAGCATCGAGAGGCTTTTTCCAGCTGCCTCAGAAATGTACTAGTGACTTGCTTTTTTTTTTCTACCGAAGTAGAAGCCAAAGAACTTACAATGACCTACATAATCTGGCAACTCTGACTTCATCTCTTAATCATCTCTCAGTCTTGCTTTTACTCCAGCCACACTGGCCTCTTTCTGTTTCTTGAACACCAGAGACATCCTTTCACTTCAGGACATGTATAAGTGCTGCACCCTCTGTCTTTCTTAAATACTAAGAAATTTACTTATTTAAAATTATTATATTTATGAATGTATTTCTCAAATTTATTTTCCATCTCACCCAAAGAATATCTCTATCTGCCCTAGGAAAGGAAAGAGTGAAAGAAAGTTCATGCACTATAGTGAAAAATTTGGAATTTAAGAATAAAATTAATAAGAAATACATAGGACCTTCATGAAGGACATTTAAGGAATGTTGTAAAATATAGGAAATAAAAACAATGCTTTTGCATGTGAAGACTCAAGATAAAAATAATGATATATCCAAAATTCATATATTTATATAATATATAAAAAATCTTAACTTAAAAAAAAGTTGCCTGAAATGATCTTCCAATATATGGGGCAAAAATAAATGCTCAAGAATATCTGAGGAAAATGTTTGAAATGTAATTTCAAATATAGCTAAAGAAACGGGCTTATTTAATGTTTGTTTTTACAATGGTTCAGTACAAAAAATGATTTTCCAATCCGTGTCCATTAGCTTTCAAAATCTAATTTCTTTCTCAAGCAGTTCAGTGCTCTATACTCACAAATTCATATATGATGATTGTTAAAATTTTTGCTAATATATTTTCTACTCTTGTTCAGGTTTCTTAGTGTATTTCTTCCCATCATAATTATGCTGTGATTGATTTTAAATTTTAAGGACATAGGACTATTAGAAGCAGGTTTATCTATACATCTTAGATATGAACAATGCAAAAATAATAGGGTGCTTAAAAATAAGTCTGATTATTTCAAAAATATTTATAATTTGGTTGCTTTCAATGTTTGTATACATTTTTTCCTGTTGAAGTGTAGGTTACCTGTTGTTGTAGTGCCTTCTGAGTTAATGTCACAAAGAAAGAAACTCTGTCTATTCCCCACTCTATGTTTCTAGTTAGATGGTTTCCTTCACCTTTCCTAGTTGATCAATTATTGTTTTGTTCATAATGAAGATACTCTCAATATATTTTCCTGATTGTGAAAACGATACCTGCATCTTATGAAAATTTAAACAACACAGGTGAGAGGGAATTGGTCTACTCCCCTTTTTCTGCCAGGTGAAAACACACATGCACACAGAAACAGATATGCATGGCAGAACACAAGAGAAAGCATAATTCATTCTTAATTTGAGGATCATATTTATTGAAAGAAAAACATATAGAGCTGATCTGAGAAACTATGAAAGTTGAATATGGCATTCTGGTCAGGTTGACTCCATTTCAATTAACGAGCCAGCTGCATGACACACTGTGCCAAACACTGGCCCTTAGGAATATGGTTGCTTCCTCTCTGGATTGAGAACGTCCACCATATACTATCTGTCTTCCTCTTATTCTCCTTCTCTTTTGTCCTGGCAAATCCCTGTGATGGTTAGGCTAATGTGTCAACTAGGTCAAGTAATTGTGCCCAGTTGTGTGGTCAAGCAAGCACTGGGCTAATTGTAATATAAGGACATTTATAGGCTTTAGTCATCAGTGAGTTTACTGCATAGATGGCTGATTACATCTATGTCAATCAGGGAGATTGCCATCAGCAATGAGTGACACTTTATCCAATCAGTTGAATGCCTTAAAAGGGGAAGTGATTTCAGCATTCAGAGAGAATTTCCAGGCTCCTCTTTGGACAGCCAGTGTCTCCCGGAAACTTCCCAAGGACCTTCACTGGACTTTCATCAGAGCCCCTGGTTTGCAGCCCCTGGACTTGTGCATCCCACAGTCATGTGAAAGAAAGACTCTTATGAAATCTCAAACTATTTACAGATATCTCCTGTTGATTCTGTTTCCCTAGAGAACCCTGACTAATACAGTCCCTCTGTCCTTTCCACTCCTATCTTTTTGCAATATGTACCATTTGGTCTTAATTTCTCATCCCCCAAAAGCTATCTACCATCTCTACCCCTCTCTCTAGTCACCATTTAGTGTCTCTCTCTTCTCCTCAGCTGAAAACCATAGTTTGTTATTACCAATTTCTACTATCCTGTCTCCCATTCATTCATTTCTCTACGTCATGGTTGTGCAATCTGGCTTTTTTCATACTCCACATGGAAATGATTCTGGCTTAGTTCACGACCTCTGCTTTTTCAAATTTAGTGGAAACAATTCAGTCTTTATTTACTGACTGTCCATGGCTCTGTGCTCCATGATATCACACCCTCTTGAGTTCTCATACTTTTAAAATTATTTGTCTGCCTCTTTCAGAACTTAACTTTTCCACATAACCCCTGAATTTTGATGTTCCTTAGGATGCATTACTTGGCATCTCCCTAATGGATAATCTTATCTCCTTTAATGTTTTCCATAATTAGTCCTATGTTCAAAATTCCCAAACCTCTAGTTCCCACACAGGTCTCTGTCCTGAGCTATAAGTCTCACCTATCCAGCTGTCTATTGGACATTCCCATCTGGATATCATAATAGCACTGCAAATTCCACAGGTTCAAAACAAAATTGATTTTACCCCCAGGCAGGCTCTCATATGTTCCCTGTCTTGATTGGGTGTACTCTGACCCACCTAGCTAGAAACTGGGAGTCTGTGGTAATGTACTCTCTCTTTAACTAACACACTTCTAAGAAATTGCTTTATGTCACATTATATAGATATTGCCTTCCAAATACTTCTTTTTAAATTAAAAAAAAAAATTTATTATTTATTCCACCTCTCTCCCCCATCCCTTGTTTTTGTGTTTGCTGTCTGCTTTCTCTGTGTTCTTCTGTGTCTGCTTGTCTTCTATTTAGGCGGCACCAGGAACCAATCCTGGGACCTTCCGGAATGGGAAAGAGGTGCTCAATCTCTTGTGCCACCTCAGCTCCCTGGTCTGCTGCATCTCTTATTGTCTCTCCTCTGTGTCTCTTTTTGTTGTGTCATCTTGTTGCACTAGCTCTCCACACGGGCCAGCTTGCCTTTCACCAGGAGGCCCCAGGAATCGAACACTGGATCTCCTACATGGTAGACAGGAGCCCAATCACTTGAGCCATATCCATTTCCCCCAAATACTTCTTAAATGGTTTCCCTCTTTTTCTTCCTTAATATCCTTAAGGCACATCAAACCATTTCCATCCTCTATACCAGGGGTTCTTAACGTTTTTTGTTCCACAGACCCCTTTGCCTGTCAGGTGAAAACCATGGACCCCTTACTAAGTCCACACTACACTGTGTATTATTTAATAAATATAACACACCCTCACCAACACGTCCCCACAAGAATAATGTTTTTTTGAATTCTGTTCAAGCTCACGGACCCCTTGTTAGGAACCCCTGCTCTACGCAATCACAGTGATGTAACTAAAATACTCTCTAACCACATCAGTGCCCTGTTTCAGTCCTTCGGTGTCTCAATGACACATGCAGGGTAAAACCTATTCATGGCCCCTCTGCCTGTCCCTGCAGCCTCCTGACATTTCCTAACTCTGTGCTTCATCAGACCCCAGCTGCCTACAAACTCTCTAATACACCATGCTATTTGTCAGATCCATTCCTTTGCTCATGTCGTCTCCTCCTTCTGGAACTCCTTCACTTACACCCCCCATTCTTAGTTATTACCGATGTTACTCCTGTTTAAGACTTGGCTCAGACATTACTTCCAAAACTCCTCTTTCTTGCTAGTATTCCTTAAACTCCTTTGGGGTAAATACCCTTTCTCTGGGGTCACTGATCCTCTTCCTATCATCGTCCTTGCATACTATGTTACCATTAGCTGAGTTTATGTGTCTGTCTTTACACAGACTTTGAGCTCCATGGGGACAAAGACTGTGTCCATGTTGGCATCTTTATAACTCCAGTTCTTAGTACAGTGTCCGGCCCATGCTGTATTCAATAAACATTTCTTGAATGTGCAAATGTGTCTCCTGCATCAGGTTTTTTCTAGAAGTCTTGAATAGGCACCTAGTGAGTGCCAACCAAATGGAAAAATAGCCCAGGCGCTGTGGCTAAGAACATATTGTTTCTTTCATTTATCTGATTTTCACCTCCTTTTAATTATATTAAAATACAAGAACATTTAAAATGTGTTCTGAGAAATAACAGTACCCTGAATACATCTTTGTTAAATTAAATGTTTTGATGTCAGTTGGTGTGGTAAGTCTTTTCTCCTTGACTGCAGTAAACAGCCAAAGAGGAAGTTAAAACCACTACTTTATTTAACCATGATTACACTTTCCCATTCTTTTTACCTTGCAGAGGTCTTCAACAAAATTGAAATATTCTTGTACATAGGAACAGTATGATAAATATTATTGCATCAACCACTAGTTAGTTTATGTGTATCAGCCATGAGCTGTGCATGGTACAATAATATCCATTACATGTTTAGTTTCCTTTTGAATATTTATTTATGTTCTGCTCAGCCTGAGCCAAGTCATAAAAATTTTGTATAAGTGATTTGCTCAGGTAAGTCATGAGGTGACTGAACTTCATCCTGGTAAGAAAAAAGTGGACATGTGTTGTCAAGCTACAAAATATATGTGTTTAAAAATAAGTGTAAAACAAGAACATTTCATAGGTAATGATCTACATGAAATATTTTATATGAATCATATTGAATTAATAAAAATGTGACTTTTTGGATTTGTCTTTTATATTCCTGGACTTTGAATATCTCAAAATAGAAAATGAATTCCTCCCTTTCAGATCAAGGAAACTAGTGTAATCCCTCCACTCCTCTTAGATCTATAAAATGTCTTTTTCTTATGATTTGTGACTGTGCTAGTAACAATGGTTGGAAGATGCTATTTCGCTTACAGTTCTATATATTCACAAAGATTTTTGTCTTAACAGTTGAGGATCTTTGGTGTACTAGATACACAGGTTCCTACCACATTTTCTCTTGATTTCTTATCTATCCCAACAAAATGCTTTAAAAAAGATTACTCACATACCACAAAATTCTCTCTTTTAAAAGTATACAATTCTGTGGATTTTGGTATATCAAAAGAGTTGTGCAACCATAACCACTAAGCAATAATAATGAGCCCCAAACATACAACCGTCTTGTTGTCACTATGATCCCTCCCTACTCACATGCTCCTGGCATGCTAACTCTTAAATTCCATCCCCATCTGTTTCCTGACTTTTGATCCGTTTTCTCATTTAACATTTGTTTCTGCCCTGGGGACTTAGCATTTGTATCTTGTCTTTCTGGTTTCTGACAGCATTTTAAAAGACTTTGACTTAGACTTGTTTGCCAGCTCCCTCCTTTTGGTTACCCCTGAGGGTTCTCCTGCTTTTGTTGTCTTTTAAGAATCTACCCATGGATAGAGCCCACCCCTGTCACTCCAGCCAGACAACTGTTTCCCCATAAGAGAGTCATTCAAACATTTGCTATTGAATTTTGTGTTTTTTTTAAATGAAATTATGGCAACATGGATGAACTCAGAGTCTCCCTCTTCTACATAGCTGGTGAAACAGGAGGTGAAGGGAAAATGTAGATTTTGTTTAGGAGAAATTTAGGGAATTGTGAATTGCTGCAAAGCCAAGCACGTAAAGATATGAGGTACATTCCAGTGAGGTACAGATGAGCGGCCTGTGGCTCCTGATTCTGGATCCCTCTTCAAGGCTTCACATGGGTACGTACTGGTGGTTCTCAGCACAGAATAAACCACTTCCCAGATAATATATTGGAAATGGGAGGTGCTGAAAGAGCATTTGTGCTTGTCACTTTGATGGGGTGGCATTGCGGGCATTGAGAGATCAGGGAACAGGGATGTTAGCCCTACAGCAACATGTGAGACAGTCTTTCACAAAGGAAGTTTGTTGGTGTACTGCACGACTTTGAATGCCTAATGAGAGTAAAGGAGACATGGAAAATTAAGCGTCATAAAGTGTTCATTGAGTCTGATAGGTTGAGAACCATTGACTTATCCCATCAGCTAGATGTCTGCTGCCTTTGGCCTTACCCCCTTCCCTTACAAACTTGGGCCACAGCCCTGGCGCTGCCTTCCTGGGGATGCCCTACACACCAATCCGACCCCAGATGGGAGATCCTTCTCTTTGCTTCCCTCGGGATAAACTGGTTATGTGGTCCAGGAACAATTATGATTTGGCAGTTCTCCTGGCACTGGGAAATGGTTCTTAAGCCAGTATGTGAGTTTTAGTACAGCTAGAAATCAAGCGTATGAGCTTATCTGCAACTTTCTAACAGTGTAACCTTGAAAAAGTCACCAAACCTCAGGTTCTTCCTCTGTAAAAAAGAGGTGATGGTAGTATCTGCCCTAGTGGTCTGTTGTCAGATTAAATGTGTTAATAAATATTAAGTACTTGCTAGGAGATCTGATAGAAGGTAAGTAATATACTAACTATTTTTATTCAGAACCCTAATTCATTGATGATTTATCTTGGAATAGGAAGGACAAATGCCTCATCAATGCTCATGAGTGGATTAGTGACAGAAAAAATGCAGATCTTGTAAAGATTAGTTTCCTCATTGAACTATGGCCGTGTAAAGTAAAATATCCATTGTTTGATCAAGTGTTTTCCACTTGATGCATCTGACTTTTATGTTTCTTACATATTCAGTAGAAATGTAAGCAAGGACATGAACAGATATTTGCACACCAATGTTCACAGCGACATTATTCACAATTACTAAAAGATTGAAACAACCCAAGTGCCTGTCAACCACTGAATGGCTAAACAGAATGTGGTATATAGATATAATGGAATAGTATTAAGCTGTAAGAAGAAATGAACTGGAGAAGCATATGACAACATGGATGAACTTTGAGGACATTATGTTGAGTGAAATAAGCCAGACACAAAAGGACAAATATTGTATGGTCTCACTGACATGAAATAAATAAGATGAGTAAACTTACGGGCTATAGAGTACAAGATAGTAGGAGACAGAATGTGGGTTCATAAGGGAGAGCTGATGCTGAGTGTATGTAGAATGTTTAATAAAGTCAATTGTAAATTTGTGGTAATGGATGGAG
>JAQZBX010011701.1:0-42321 GCA_029593785.1 Cabassous unicinctus | reverse complement strand
CTTGTTATCCATCATAAAATTCCTACAGAAGATAGGACCCAGTTAAGATTATACATATGGAAGGGTTTCTATTATAATTCAGAGATTCTCTGCATGGAAGAAAATGTCTAAGTATAATGAATGTGAAAAACACTTCAGTTCCTGCTCTCCTTTATTCTGCATCAAAGAGGACCCACTGGCAAGGTAAGAGGCTCAGTGACCCTGGGACGGCCTTTAGCCAGGTCCTGAGTTTCCACCGCAGCAGCCACGCTGGAGAGAAACCTCATAGACATAATGAAGGGGTAACCCTTCAGACCCTTCTCAACATCAGAGACCACACACTAGAAATGCTTAGAGTCTAACCTTGCATCTCTCTCCTCCCTGGCTGCTCAGATCCTCATAATATATCTTCCTATATATTTGTGGCTCTTGATCATATTCAAGATTAAGTCAAAATGCCTGCTGACATTGTCAAACTCTCTCACTACTACTTCTTTGTAATAAATTCATCTGGGCATATGAATATAGTCAGAACTCTCCAGAACGTCCCTCACCGTATTTTGAAATTCTAGGTTAGGAAACAGATGGACCACAGGACACAGGACGTTTTCATTTCTCCTTCTAGCAGAAGGCTGTGACTTTTCAAGTGAGCAGCTGGCTTTCTTCATGGGTAGAGATGAATTTGGATTTCTGGGACAATGGACTCTTGCAGAGCCTGGAATGTTGTTCTTGTTTTTTCCCCATGGGCTGGAAAGACTACATTTGGCAGAAAACTTCCGACTTGAAATTTGCAGGGAACGTAAAATGCCCAGAGAAAATTGAAAAGGTCCGAAGTATGCCAGGTATGACATGGGTAGAACAATAACATAAGACTAATAATCTTGACACAAAACAAGAAGTGAAATGGGAACAATATCCCAACCTCAATGTCTATATACAAATCAAGTGAACTTGAAATTTTAGCAAAAAGAGATGAATGCTGTGTCAGACAAAAGAAGATACTGTGAGATGGGACAAAAATAAGAACGCATTGGTGGAAGAGTATACCTTTTTAAAGCATTGATGGAAGAATATACGTTGTTTAATAGGAACTCTAGCAAACATTTATTGAGGCCTTACTTTATGTCACATATTCCAGGCATTTTCAAGTATCATTATCTGCATTTTTTAGATGGAGAAACTGAGGCATAGAGAGGCAATGGAGCAACGATTTAAATGCAAGCAGTCTGGCTCCAGTGTCAAAATTTTTAATCACTGTCACTCTAACAGACTAGAGATGATAGCCAAAAGAGGGTGAAAGAATTCATAAACAAGAGAAATCATTTTAATTAGAAATAAAATGAGAAAGAAAGAAAAGTGAAATTCTTATAAGACAGGCATACAGCTAGGCAGCAGATGTATTAATGCAGTTTAATTCAGATGAATAACTGACACAGACACAAGATGTAGCAGTAACTGGCGATTTCAGCTGTTAAGAACGCTGTTATTCCTCAGGCAAGGGAGATTTTGCCCCTGCTTGGGTTCTGAGAAGCAAGCTGATAGAGGAAGTTTCAAACCAAGGCTACAGAGAATGCAGAGGAATGAGAGGAAACAAGATAGGAATTACTACTTTGGAGGCAGGAAAGTGGTCCTGTTTTCAAAAGGCAGTTGAGTGGGTAGATGTGAGGATAGGAGTCTGGAAATCAATGAGGTCAATGTCAGTCCACATCAAAATTCTATATTTAAAAATTCTATATTTAAAAAAATGTAGTTTGTGGGCATTTAGAAATTAGGCCATCTGAAAATCAGAATTTTTGCACGGGTGATGATGATATTCTAGATGTAGGTCCATGGTGCCCAGTTCCTTCAACTCCAGACTTTCCTGGCTAGAATCTACTGTGTCCACCAGGTTAGAAAGTATATCAACCATCTCAGCATGCCTGATTGTGTTGGCAATGGTGAACCTGGATTCAGACCAGAAAGCCTGTGAGCCTGAAGTAAAATTCTGATTCACAGCCTATTTCTACCCACCACTGGGTTGGTCTGGACCAGATGACTAGGCTTCTTTCCCAGTTTTGTTGCTTAGCTCTCCATGCTCCAGTTTAGCCTAGAAGCCTACTCTCTGCTCCAGCTCAGTGGGTCCTGCTTCCTTTAGTGCCAGCTGCTGTCCCATTGTTAGTGGACTAATCACCCTGACACACAACCTCACCCGCTGCCTGAATACTTAGTATGGTACCCCACCACGTATGTCTGCTAAAGGGTACACTGGTACAACACCTCTCTTTGAGCACTGCACATTGTGCAGCCAGACTACAGACACATCAGATTTCCAGCTATGAGGACTCAGCTTCCTCTCTCTCCCTACTGGGTATCACTGCCTTTTTAAGGGGCGTAAACCAATTCTCTCAAATCATGTAAAGGAAATGCCACAGCATAGTAAAACATGTTTTTCACCTGGTATAGTGCAAAGCCCCATGGTTTTCTAACAATAATATGGGGAAATATGGTCATAATAGATGAGTTAGGTGGATTTATAGCTGGCTAAATAACTATACCCAAAAGTATCTTGAGTAGTGAATCTATGTCAAACTGGCTAGAGGAAGGTATTGTCATCTACCTAACTTGAGCAACAGTCTTACCAAAAAGCAGATAAAGATGCAGGAGACCAAAACAAACAAACAAACAACAACAACAAAAAAAACAAGTTTCAGATGACATAAATCTAGAAGGGTTAAATATGTTGGATAACTGAATCAAAATTTTAACATATTTTTATAAGTTGGACTTCAAATAAAAACAAACAAAAAAATGAAATCACCTTGACTATCAAAAATCAAGAAAACGGGAAAATATAAGATGAGTCTGAAGCATCTGGTAAGGAAGGAAAGAAACTCTCAAAAAAACAAAAAGATGTGTGCATATCAAAGAACATGAACCAACCGAGAAGAGTTCCCAGTGGATACAGTTGGAACAATTTGAGCAACAAAATAATGTAGTATTGGATTAATAACCCAAAGCATAAAATAAATATATATGAGTCCACACTAATATAAATAAATAACTGAATTTTTTTAATGAGGGAGAAGAGATAGACACTCCACCTCCAGGAGGTAGAATTTAATTTTTCCTCTCCCCACTTAAGGGTGGTTTTGATTTACTGATTCACTTCCAAAGAAAAAAATAGGGAAAGGAAAATGCTAAGTTTACAATGGAGAAACCTGGCAAACACTGCCTTAATCAAGTGATATTATATGGATATTATTGTGTGACTCTCACATACCCACTGATATGATATGATGAGTATTCTTTTCTTAAACTCATAGCCCCAGATTAATTGAGAGACATTCTATAAAATACCCGGCCTGTACTCCTCTAAACTATAAAGGTCATGAAAATTAAAGTTTAACTAACAAACTGTCACAGACCAGCAGAGACTAAGGAAACATCACAATATGGTAATTTGTACTGAACCCTGGAATAGAAAGAGGACATTAATCGGGGGGAAATGTATAAATCCAAATAAAGTCTGGAGTTTAGTTAATAGCAATGTACCAGCGTTGGTTGCAGTACCATGGTAATGCAAGATGTTAACAATATACTCCTCACCCATTTTCCCCCTATTGTTAACTTCTCTACATTACCATGCTGAATTATTGGAAATGACATAAATGCCTTTCCATATTAGTTTGGTTGAATAAAACATGTTACACATGCACAATTAGATACCATTCAGCAGTAACAAAAGAAAGAAAATATCCAGGGACTGAAATGGAGTAGTTTTCAGTAAATATTATTTTTAAATGAGAAGATCAAGTTTCAAAAAATATATATGTAGTAATCTACTTTTTGTACATGAAAGAAGGGGAAATAATAATGCTTACCTTTTGAGGTAGGAGGGAACACAGTGGAAGAGATAGAAACGAAAGTATACCTGAGTATACCTGAAGGTATCTGAGTATATCCTTTTATATAGCTGAACACAAAGAGAAACAAGTGAACCCAACTATATAACAAATTGATGGTACAATCATACTCACAAAAAAGGAATAAGTCAAGTAACTTTTGAACCCAGTCCTCTGATTGTACACTATCAATGTGATATCATCTAAAACTAAAAGAATTACAAAGAAATCTTGAACTTTACTTAGTTCTTTTGTGTTCATAGTGGCATTGATATAGTAATTCAAACCTTTTCAGTTTGTATTGTAGGATACAGCAAACGAGTAAATATATTAATGCTGTTTGGAATCATGAATCTCACTATGGAAGAAGAGAGATACAAATATAGAAGATGAAGAAGAAGAACCCTGTAGTGCTAGGTTTGAATAAGAAATATAAATGTGAATTCATGACTAATAGAAAAAAAATGAATATGCATGTGTGTGTGTATTAATTCCCTAGCTCTGACCAATGAAAGGCTTTAGAAGCAATGACACACAGAAGTAATGATCTTACACAGTTCTCAGATGTAGTATCCAAATCTCATTCCCCACTAAAAGGAGCCAGGGTTTCTTAGAGAAATAGTTGATTCCATGTAAAGGATTTAAATAAACTAAATTATCATCCAGCTTTAATAATTATTAACTTGTTTTATGTATATCCCCAACTATTTCCTCCCCTCCTGTATTATCTTGATGCAAATCACAGACATGATATCACTTCTTCTGTAAATATTTCCAAATGTATCTCTAAAATATAAGGACTTTTAAAGAAATGTAAAACAATGCCATTATCACACCTAAAAAATGAACAACAATTTCTTAATATCATCATATATCCAGTCAGAGTTCACATTTCTAATTGTCTCATAATGACATAACTAGACTATGGTGTCCAGTTGTTTGGTCAAACATGAGCCTAGATGCTGCTGGAGAAGGTATTTCATAGATGGGATTAACATCCAAAGTCAGTTTATTTTAAGATTATCCTAAATGAGATTACCCTTGATGTGGTTGGGCCTCATAAACTCAATAGAAGGCATTAAGTACAAAAAACTGAGATTTCTGAGGAAGAAATCCTGCCTCAAGACCACAACATCTTATGAAGCCTATGTAGTTCAGTGGTTAAGTGCTGGCTTCCCACATTCGAGGTCCAGGGTTCAATCTCCAGCCTCTTTACCAAAAAAAAAAAAAAGAGAGAGAGAGAGACTACAACTTCTCTTGTCTGAGTTTCCAGCCTGCCAGTTTCCCATATGGATTTTGAACTCAACACTGCAACATGAACTCTTGCCTGAATTTCCGCCTGTTGGCCTGCTCTACTGATCTCACAGTCATGTAAGCCAATTCCTTTAAATAAGTCTGTCTATCCACCCATCCATCCTATTGGTTTTGCTTCTCTAGAGAACCCTGACAGCTACACCAATCTTTGTTGGTTTCCTTTAACTCTGCTCATTGTCCTGTTACACAGTTTAACTTCTGGCAATTATTGAACATTTGAACATTATTGAAAGTTCAAAGTAAACGTTAGGGTAGAGAACATTTTAGTGTTATGATCCTAAAAGAAATCATCAGACCAACAAAAACCATGCTATTTAACTGTCATGCTGCAATGGCATTAGCTATAATTTTTGAAGCATAGTCAGTGTGGTATAGGAATAGCTGTATTGGAAAATTAGTAACTTAGCTTTTGTCCAAGAGAGTATGTTTGTTAAATTATTTTCAAGAAATGTCTGGCATGACTACAAATAACATGGTGTGAATTAAAAAGCAATGTATTAACAGCAATACTATAATATTCTTGCATCAATGCCAAAGATGTACTGTGCTGATAATGGAGGTGTATGGAAAAAGTGTGCCAAATGTATGCTATGGACCATGGTTGGTGGTAATAGTCTGATGATATTATCTCATAATCTGTAACAAATGTTCCACCATGGTGTGGTATGTTCACGAAGGGGTGTTGTATGGGAATTCTACACATGTGTATGATTGTTTTGCAAGTTCACAACCTCTGTAATAAAATGTATTTTTTAAAAATAGGGTGGGTTGGGGTAAAAATACACCAAATGTAAGATAGGGACTATAGTTAGTAGTAATATTTTGACGATGCTCTTGCATAGTTTGTAACAAATGTTTCACAACAATGCAAAGTGTTGGTGGAGGGGTGATGTATGAGGCCCTTGTACGATGCTATGTATGTTTATTTTGTAAGTTCATAATCTTTACTATACACTTATTGTTTATGCATGTTCATGAATGAATGTATACTTCAATAAAAAATATATTTTTAAAAAAGCAATGTAGATAAATGTTTCACAACAATTCAAGGTATTGGAGGTGGGGTGATATATGGGAGCCCTGCATGTTGATATGCATTTTTGTTTTGTAAGTTCATAATGATTACCACACACTTACTGTTTATGTTTGTTCAGGTATAAATAATATAGTTAGATAAAATTTTTTTTAAAAAGTAATGTAGATAAAGACTTTCAAAGACATTGTTATTGGAGGAAAGCAAGTTAAAAAAACATACATAGAGTAGATTCCAATTTATGTTTTAAAAATACCATAAATATGTTAATCTTATTAAAAGTGATATAGATTTATGGCATATCTTTATGTAATATATATATGTATTGAGTACATAATACTTTTATAATCAGAAAAAGAAATAAAGATATATTTGAAACATTTTTCAAATACAAAGTGCAAAGTGATGGGGAAGGCCCCCCATCTCAATAGTTTCTGGGACCCAAGTTTCCCAGAAGAAGGGCTTAGTCAATGTCTGCCTTTGAACATGACATCTGGGCTGGGCTGGTAAGGCCTCACCCCACGAAGGCTTGTCAGAGATTGGGACATTAAGAACAAATGCAATTTCAAATGTGGTTTTCTTGAATTTTAATGAATTTAATTTTCAATTATTAAAGCAGCAAAGCAACCTTTTTTAAAGTATAGAAAATAGATGAAAGGAGTCTCATAATCCCACTATTATAACAAAACCATTCTTATTTTTGTGTATTCCCTTAGAGCATTTTTATATGTATATTTTATATGGTCACCATCATGGTTGTGAAATTGGAATGAAATTGATTTGCTTGAGCTTCTGTGGAATTATAAAGAAGAGCTGGAGGTTAACTGAAGCAAGCTGACATACCAATAATCCTTTGTGGTGCTGATAAAACCCCCTGCCTTGGCTTGGGAGGAAGAACTGTAACAAGTAATTCAAGCTAACACCAGCAAGGCCTGCGGATCTTCACCAGATAGCCACAGCCTTACATCAACATCCTGCTTGCTAATTAATAAACGGCCTCAAGGACACTTTTCTCAAAGAGCCCCATAGGCTCGTAATACATGGAATGCACAGAAAGCGCTTAACAAGCATAAATCATGTCCCCTTTATCCCTTCCCATTCCTTCCACACCTTTCGCTTTGTCTCAAGCAGCCATATAAGCTGTTCCCCTAGCTCAACCTTTTGAGCAGAAACCTCTTTTGGTGCCCCTCCTGCATTAATGCAACTTTATCTCAATAAATTTGCTGTGCACCCCCCCTTTTCTTTAAGTGTATTTTATTTTCAGCACAACATGAAATTTATGGTCAGGCTTTTTTATAAAACATAATATTAGAATATAAGCTTTGTAGCATTGTTCTTGTTGCTGTATAGACTTCCCATGTCTTTTTAAATGATTTTAATACATACCATAATTTATTTAATTATTCCTCAATTACTGGAAAGAATTTGCTATTAAATATTTATTGAATATTTGTATAATGCCTACAATCTAGATATAAAAGCTTACAGAAAAGATGGCAGATTGAGAAGCTTCAGGGTTTCCTCTCCCCCAGCTCCCCCTCACCCCACCCCCAGAAGCTTTGAACAACCAGCCAGAACTGGCAGAAACATCGTTCTCAAAGCTCCAGAAAAAGAGTTAAAGGATTGCAGTAACAGGGAGAATCAAGGGAAAGGCAACTTAAAAGAGGTAGAATCTTGCAGCTTCTGGCTGGCCCCTCTCCCACCCCCCTCACCGGCCTAGCACAGAGCCAGCTGCACTCCTGGTCTTGGGTCTGTGCAGACCCTGGTCTTGGGTCTGGAAGGATCAGAGTAACTCTCATGCAAATACTGGGTGCCTTTATGTCTGGTGCAATCAGTTTGGTGGCAGCCTGAGGGACTGAATACTACTTGCAGTCTCGCCATCCTAGAACTTGCCCAGCAGCTCACAGAGCTCTCCTAAAGAACACTGTGAGAGAGCAGTCAGGTTGAAGCTACCTGGGGCAATGGATTACTGGCTGTGGGATGTACAATGTAGAACCTGAGACCATGAGGAAATTGTTTCCTAGGGAAGAGGGGACATTTGCATCTGTGCAAATGGGGACAATTCTAGGGCCACATGCACATGTCCAAAACTAGACACATTCTGGCCCCTATGCTTTGGCTTCGAGCTATTCTCTAAATTCATTGTGTGGATAAGCCCTGAAGGAGAGCACTGGTGCAGGTCAATATGCAAAGACTGGGGTAGTTATTTCCCCGCCCCCTCTTTGTTTGGTTAGTTTCTGGCAT
The DNA here is from genome assembly GCA_029593785.1 of Cabassous unicinctus. Taxonomy (NCBI): domain Eukaryota; kingdom Metazoa; phylum Chordata; class Mammalia; order Cingulata; family Chlamyphoridae; genus Cabassous; species Cabassous unicinctus. The sequence goes on along the minus strand of JAQZBX010011701.1, from coordinate 33,870 downwards.
TCAAGTAAACTTGTCATAAGAGGACTTGGTTACAAGCATAAGGAACAGGTGCCTGAGTGTCTAAATCCCAGTGATAACACACTAAAATATCAAAATGTGCAGGTTTTAACAAAAGATTACAAAACATACAGAGAAACAGGAAGTGATAGTTCAAGCAAAGAAGAAGTTTAAGGCATTGAAACCATCAGTGAAGAGGATCAGACCTGGAATATATCACACTTTTTTTTTTTTTAGTTAGAGAAGTTGTGGTTTTACAGAACAATCATGCATAAAATACAGGATTCCCATATACTGCCTTATTATTAACACCTTACATTGGTGTGGTACATTTGTTACAATTAACGAAAGCACATTTTTATAAATGAACTATTAACTATAGTCCATGGTTTAATTTAGAGTTTGCTGTGTTGTGAAGTTCCATGGATTTTTTTTTCAGTTTTATTCTAGTACCACATACACAACCCAATAATTACACTTTTAACCACATTCAGATATACATCAGTGTTAAATATCTTGAACTTGATAACTGTCCTCAAGGTGGTTACCTAAATTAATATCCTTGTTCTCAGGAAATGTACATGGCAGTATTAAGTGTTCAAGGAGCATGATGTATACAACCTTCACTCAAGTGTTCAGAAAATAGATTTCTAAAGAGGAGGGGAGGAAGAGAGAGAGGAAAGCAGGAAGGAATGAAGGGAGGGAGGGAGGGAAGAAAGGAAAGAAAGAGAGAAAGAGAGAGGAAGGGAGGAGGGAGGGGGGAGAGAGAGAGAGAAAGAAAAAAAGAAGAAAGAGAAAGAAAGAGAGAGAAAGAAAAAGATTAAGGAAGGGAGGGAAGGAAGGAAGGAAAGGAGGGAGGGAGGGAAAGAAGGAGGGAAGAAGGGAGAGAAAGAAAGAGGGAAAGAAGGGAAGAAAGAGAAATTGATAGATAAATGGATAAAAAGATATGGCCAATATGGCAAAATGTTCATATTGTACTGGTGGATCTGAGTAACTGGGGGGATAGGGATATATCTATATGAGATGTGTGTTGTTTTTGTAGCAGATCTTTAAGTTTGAAAGTATTTCAAAATAAGTTTTTTTAAAAGTTTATAGAGAACACAAAAACTATACGAAGACCTTCTTCCTTTATTTTTTAACAAAAATATAGTGAGAACATATGTTTCAACACTGACTAGGGATTTTCAAATATTTTCTTTTATTTATCTTCAAACTAATCCTGCATAGTCAGGCTAATAATCCCCAATTAAAGAACAACAACAACAACAAAAATTGAGGAGTACTTACGGTAACACTTAAGTAGCAAAACCTGAACCTAAATCTGACAACAAAATTTTAGAGCAAAACAACTTTTTATGATACACTTTTCAAATTCCTTTTGTTAGAAATAAAGGGTAACTTAAGCAACAATGTGCCACTAAGATATTTTAGACTGTGCATGTAAACACTTGTTTCTTACCATGTTTTGTTGGCTAGCATATTACTTTATAAATTTGTAAACAATAACACCTAAAGGAAGAGCAGGTACTATCCAGCTAGCCATGGTCCTCACCTCTCACCTCTCACCTTTTGGACATGTGCATGCACACACAAACACAAAAAAACATATGTATACACACACACAAACATAGATGCATTCAATCACACATATACACACACCAAAAACCACACACAAATACTCACAACTTTATGCTTTTATGGTACCCATCTCACCTTAGGGGTATCTGAGATTGCATTCCCTTTGTTAGAATTTCAACCAAGATGAGACTTCTAATAAACTGTTAAAAAAAAAAGTTGGAAGTAGCTGAAATAAACCTATCAACCACCCCAACACTAATAAGTTTAAGAGACAATGCAGTTCATAGTAGAAAGGAGGTGATTACTGGAATTATTAAATTAATCCAAACCTATACATACTTGGGATATGTAAAATTCCTATTTTCATCTGCTCTGCTTCAAAAGATTATACACAAAGAATTCTGGGAAGATGGCATCAGAGTAGACAGGTAGGGCTCAGCTCTCTCACAGAAACAACAGAGAAAGGGCCAAAAACTGTACAAGGGACATGCTTTGGGAGTCAGTACACCAGGATGGTGCTGCACAACTCTCAGAAGGGCAAGAGAAAGAGAGACGAAGAACCCAAAAAGACAACTGTGAGTTATGAAACCCCCATGGCAGTCAGGAAGGGCACCCATCCCCCACCCTCAAGATGTGCAGCCTATATAAAACCCAGGCCCACTACAGCCAACTGAGAGGGGAACAGACGTCTTCCTACCTGGGAAAGGGGAGGGTGTGGCAGAAGGCGGAGAATAGTTTCTCTTCAGTGAATTTGGCCAACAAAACCCACTTTGAATCTCAGCTCTGGCCATCAGAAACACAGGCAAGCAGAGACTGAAAGAAACACCTCTGTGGAAAAGTTCACCAATGGTGCCATCTGCTGACTAGTCAGGAAACTGCAAGGAGAAAAACTGCTTTTAGGTATCTCATAGCCCAAATTCCTGGGGCAAAATCTGTGCCCCATTAGAGAGTCCCTAGCCCAATTTTGATAACTTAAGCTGGGAATTTTAAAGACTCAGAATAAGTTAAACCAAATATCAAAGAAGAGCTGTGTGTGTGGGGGGGGAAACACTAGGCAAGAGAGAGAAATTGACTGTCAGAGTAAATATATCAACATATTCAAATGCCTAGACATCAGTAAAAATTTACAAGCCATACTAGGTAATAGGAAGAGATGGCCCAGCCAAAGGAACAAATCAAATATCCTGACAAGATACAGGATTTAAGACAACTAATTAATGATAATCACACAAATCCCCTAAATCAATTCAAAGAATTGAAATAAAATATGTCAAAACAGATAAAGGATATTAAGAAGACACTGGATGAGCATAAAGAATAATATGAAAGCCTGCAAAAAAAAAAAAGTAACAGGACTTATGGGAATAAAAGACACAGTAGATGAAGTTAAAAATACATTAGAGGCACATAACAGCAGATTTGAATTGATCAAAGACAGAATTAGTGGTTTCAAGGACAGAACATCTGAACTGGAAAAGGCAGGAGAACAGAGAGAGAAAAGAATGGGAAAAAAATGGAATAGGGTCTCAGGGAATTGAAACGCACACACATACACGTTATCGGTATCCCAGAAGAAGGAGAGAGTGAAAAGGGGGCAGAAAGAGTATTTGAGGAAATAACTACTGAAAACTCCCCAACCTTTATGAAAGACATAAATATCAAAAGACAAGAAGTACAACACACTCCAAACAGAATAAATCCATATAGACCTACTCAGACACTGCTATTCAGAATGACAAATATGAGAGATAAAGAGAGGATTCTAAAAACAGCAAGAGAAAAGCGAAGAATTGCATACAAGGGAAGTTCAATAGGATTAAGTGCGGACCTCTTATCAGAAACCTCAGAGGCGAGAAGAAAGTGGTATGATGGATTTAACGTACTGAAAGAGTAAAACTGCCAGCTAAGAATTCTATATCTGGCAAAACTATCCATCAAAAATGAGGGTTATCCTCAAAGGACTTTGTCAAAAGGGTGAAAAGGCAGCTGACTCAATGGGAAGAAAATATTTGGCAAACACATATCCATTAAGGGTTTAATATCCATGATATACAAAGAGATGCTACAACTCAACAACAACAAAAAACAAACAACCTAATTAAAAAATAGGCAAAAGACTTGAAAAGAAAATTGTCCAAAGAAGAAATACAAATGAAGAAGAAACACATGAAAAAATGTTCAACATCACTAGCAATTAGGAAAATGCAAATCAAAACTACAATGCAATATCATTTCACAACTATTAGACTAGTCTCTATTAAAAAGTCAGAAAACTATAAATGTTGGAGAGGATGTGGAGAGATAGGAACTATTGTTCACTGTTGGTGGCACTGTAGAATGGTACAGCCACTGTGGAGTACTGTTTGGCAATTCCTAAGGAAGTTGCATATAGACTTGCCATGTGACCTAGCAATACCATTACTAGGTATATACCCAGAAAAACTGAGAGCAGAGATACAGACATCTGCACATCAATGTTCACAGCAGCGTTATTCATGATTGCCAAAAGTTGGAAACAACTCAGGTGATAAATGGATGCACAAATTGTGATATATACACATGCTGGAATACTACGTAGCGGTAAGAAAAAATGAAGTCATGAAGCATATGACAACATGTATGAACCTGGAAGACATTATGTTGAATGAAGCAAGCCAGACACAGAAGGACAAATATTGTATGATTGCACTATTATGAACTAAATATATTGTGTAAACTCATGGAGTTAATAATTAGAATATATGTCACCAGAAAATAGAATGAGGTTAGAGAACAGAAAGCTGAGGTTTAATCTGTGCAGAATTGGTGAAAATTTGTAATTGGTAAAAGATTTGTAAACCTTTTGAAATGAATAGAAATAGTGAAAGCATCACATGGTGTGTGTATCTAGCAGTGCTATTGTATGGGTATGACAGTGTTGAAAGGGAAAGTCTAAGGTCATGTATATTACTAGAAGGAAAGCTAAAAACTGTAACATGGGACTGTATATGACAGTAACACCTCATGTAAAACACAAATGTGGGTGATATTGCATATATAAGCCTGTTTTTACAAAATATAAATACAAATATAATAGAGAAAAGGAAAAAGAACAGCAGCTATGTATGGCAAGGGAAGCATAGAGAGATAGAGAGAGGTGATGAGTTTTGTTTGTTTTTTGTTTATTATATTATTATTGGAATAATGAGGGTACTCTAAGAATGAAGTGATGAATGCACAAATACGTGGCTGCACTGAATACCATTTGTTGTACACTTTGGATGGATTTATGCTTTATTAATTTGTACCAATAAAATTGATCTGTTAAAAAAAAAAAAAGGTGATCATCTTCAAGAAGATGGCAGACTAGAAAGACACAGGACTCTCTTCTCTCCCAGAAGAATACCTAGAGGATAGGCAGAAACAGGCTAGAAAAAAAAATCTAGGGTTTAGGACAACAGCAGAAGACCAGACACTGCCCAGAGGAGAGAAGGGCAAAGGAAAAGAATTGTGAAGGCAAAACTCTGAGTTAAAAGCCACAGCTGCAAATGCCAGCACCTTCCCCCATACTATAGACATTTTGAATTCTCAGAACTTGGGACTAGAAAATGTAACATGGAACTGTATAGCACAGTAAAACTGCATGTCAAATATGAAAATGGGTAAAATTGCATATATAAGAACATTTTACTTTGAAACTGAACAAATGTATGTTAATACTTAAAGTATTAATATCAGACAAAAAATAACATTTTGTTAAGTTAAACAAATCAGTCATGAAGTACTATATACTGTTTGATTCCATTTATATAAAATGTAAATATAAATCAATTTATAAAATTAGAAGAAAGATGAAATTAGATTAGTGGTTATGTAGGGCTGGCGAAGGAATGTTAAGGGGTGTGGAGTTTTTCACTTTGGAAAAATGAAATTGTTCTAAAATTTTTTTGTGGTGAGGAATGCACAACATTGTGATTATACTAAAAGCCATGGATTATACATTTTGGATAGATCATATGGTATTAAAACTGCTTAATAACTAAATAAATATGCAAAAATAGCCAGAAATAGCAACTATGTACAGCAAGGAAAACAGAGAGATTGTGAGGTGAAGAATTCTCTTGTTTGCCTGTTTCTTTGTTTATTATTATTATTATTGAAATAATGAAAATGCTTCAATAATGATTGAAGTGATGAATGCACAACTATGTGTTTATACCAGATACCATTGATTGTACACTTTGGATAGAGTGTAAGCTTTATTAATACGTATCAATAAAATTGATTTGTTTAAAGTGTTCACAGATAAACAAAAACTGAGAGAGTATATTATCAAAAGATCAGAATTACAAGAGATACCAAAAGGAGTGCTGCAGCCTGAAAGGAAAAAACAAAGGCAATAGACTTGGAGTAGAGTGTAGAAATAAAGATTATTAGGAAGGATAAATTAAAGAGTAAAAAGACAGACAATAGGAAGTTATGACAATAGAAAACCAAAGGATAAAATGGATGAAGTAGTAATGCCTTTACAGTAATAACATTGAATGTTAATGGCTTGAACTCCCCAATCAAAACACATAGACTGATAGAATGGATTTTTTTAAAAGGCTTCTATATGTTGCCCACAACAGACTCCCTCAGATGTAAGGACCCAACAAGGTTGAAAGTGAAAGGTTGGAAAAAGATATTCCACACAAATAGAAACCAAAAAAGATCTGAAGTAGTGATACTAATATTGGACAAAATAGATTTTAAATGCAAAAATGTTAAAAGGTATGAAGAAGATTATTATATATTAATAAAAAGGATAAGTCGCCAAGAAGAAATAACTATAATAAATATTTATGCACCTAACCTGGGCACCCCATGATACATGAGGCACACACTGGCAAAATTAAAGGGAGAAATAGATGTCTCTACAATAATAGTTGAAGACTTCAAAACACCACTCTCATTATTAGATAGAATAACTGGATAGAAGATAAGAAACAGAGAACTTGAAAAATATGATAAATGAACTAGACCGAACAGACATCTATAGAGCATTACACCCGAATACAGCAGAATAAACATTCTTTTCAAGTGCTCATGGATCCTTACCCAGGCTAGACCGTGTGTTCAGTCACAAGACAGTCCTCAATAAATTTAAAAAGATTGAAATTATACAAAACACTTCCTCTAATAATAACAGAATGTGGCTGGAAAGCAATAATGGATGGAAAAAGGGAAAATTCATAAATATATGGAGATTAAACAACACACTCTAAAATAATCAGTGGGTCAAAGAAGAAATTGCAAGAGAATTCAGTAAATATCTTGAGATGAATGAAAATGAAAACACAACATATCAAAACCTATGGGAGGGAGCCAGTGTAGCTCAGTGGTTGAGTGCCTGCTTCCCATGTAAAAGGTCCTGGGTTCAATCCCTGGTTCCTCTTAAAAATAAAAAAAAAAAAAATTGGGGACATGACTCCCAGAGATGAGCCTCACTGGCACACTGAGTGATTGTTACCAAGTGCCAGTTAGTGATGCATTTGGAAAAAGACCTTGAGGAAAAGGGGGAAATATTAAATACAAATGAGTTTTTATGGCTAAGAGATTTCAAAGCTCAAAGTGGGTCAGGAGGTCATTCCAGAGGTTACGCTTATGTGTGTCTGAGCAAGATCTCATTGACTGCCACAGTAAACAGTGCCTCAAGCAGGGGGCCTCCTGAGGGCTCTAGAGACGTGTAGACACTATAGACAGGGCAGACAATCTCAGGAACTGGGTGCCCTGTTGTGGGCCTTACCTTGGGATATATGTTCCCAATGTAACAGAGTTACATTTTGGGGACATTGAAATTGTCCTGCATGACATTGCAATGATGGATACAGGCTATTATACATTTTGTCAAAAACCTATAAAGTTGTGTAGTGCAAAGTCTAAAATATAATATAAACTATGGGCCATGGTTAGTAGCAATGCTTCAATATGTGTTCATCAATTAGAACAAATGTACCACATTAATGAAGGATGTTGTTAATGGGAAAAGTGTGGAAGGAGGAGGTGGTAGGGTATATGGGAATCCCCCTATATTTTTTATGTAACATTTAAGTAATCTAAACTTTTCAAAAAATAAAACAATTCCGTTTAAAAAAAAAAACAAACAAAAAAAAAACCTATGGGCTACCACAAAGGTAGTGCTGAGAGGGAAATTTATAGGCCTCAATACTTACATTTAAAAAGATGAAAGAGCTAAAATTGAAGATCCTAACTGGACAGCTGGAAGAACTAGAAAAAGAACAGCAAACTAATCCCAATCCAAGCTGAAAGAAAGAAATAAAGATCAGAGCAGAAATAAATAAAATCAAGAACAAAAAACAATAGAATCAACAAAACCAAAAATTAGTTCTTTGAGAGATCAACAAGATTGACAAACCCTTAGCTAGACTGACAAAGAAAAAAGAGAGAAGATGCAAATACATAAAATCGGAAATGAGAGGGGGAACATTACCACTGACCGCACAGAAATAAGAGAGATAATAAGAGGATACTATAAACAACTGTATGCCAAAAAAACTAGACAACATAGATGAGATGGACAAATTCCTAGAAATACTCGAACAACCTACACTGACCCTAGAAGAAATAGAAGACCTCAACAAACCAATCACAAGTGAAGAAATTGAAACAGTCATCAAAAAGCTCCCAAAGATGAAAAGCCCAGGACCAGATAGCTTCACAGGTGAATTCTACCAATCATTCAAAGATGACCTACTACCAATCTTGCTCAAGCTCTTCCAAAAAATTGAACAGGATAGAATGCTACCAAACTCTTTCTATGATGCCAACATCATCCTAATACCAAAACCAGATAAAGACATTATTTTTTAAAAATTACAGACCAATACCTCTAATAAATATAGATGCAAAAATCCTCAACAAAGTACTTGCAAACCGAATCCAAAAACACATTAAAAGAATTATACACCATGATCAAGTGGGTTTTTATTCCATGTATGCAAGGGTGATTCAATACAAGAAAATCAATTAATGTAATAAACCAAATTAATAAACTGAAGAAGAAAAATCACATGATCCTCTCGATTGATGCAGAAAAGGCATTTGACAAAATACAGTATCCTTTTTTGATTTAAAAAAACCTCCAAAAGATAAGAATAGAAGGACGCTTTCTCAATATGGTAAAGTGCATATATAAAAAACCTACAGCTAGAATTGTACTCAATGGTGAAAAACTGAAAGCTTTCCTTCTGAGATCAGGAAAAAAACAAGGATGCCCACTGTTACCATTGTTACTCAATATTGTGCTAGAAGTTCTAGCTAGAGCAATTAGGCTAAATAAAGAAATAAAGGGCACCAAAATAGGAAAGGAAGTAAAATTTTTGCTATTCGCTGATATGATCCTATATAGCGAAAATCCTGAAAAATCCACAACAAAGCTACTACAACTAACAGACAAGTTCAGCAAAGTGGCGGGATACAAGATTAATATGCAAAAATCAGTAACATTTCTGTACAATACTGATGAGTAATCTAAAGAGGAAATCAGAAAAAAATTCCATTTATAATAGTGACTAAAAGAATCAAATATTTAGGAATAAACTTAACCAAGGACATAAAGGTCCTGTGTTCAGAAAACTACAAAACAATGCTAAAAGAAACCAAAGAAGACCTAAATAAATGGAAGGACATTCGTGTTCATGGACTGGAAGACTAAAATCATTAAGATATCAATTCTATCCAAACTGATTTACAGATTCAATGCAATTCCAATAAAAATCCCAACAACCATTTTTGCAGAAATGGAGAAGCCAATTATCAAATTTATTTGGAAGGGTAAGGGGCCCTGAATAGCCAAAAATGTCTTAGAAAATAGAACGAAGTTAGGAGACTCTCATTTCCCGACTTTAAAGCACATTACTTAGCTACAGTGGTAAAAACAAAATGGTACTAGCATAAAGATAGACAGATTGACCAATGGAACTGAATCAAGGACTCAAAGATAGACCCTCATATCTATGGTCAAGTGACTTCTGACAAGGCTGTCAAGCCCTTCCACCTGGGTCAGAACAGTCTGTTCAACAAATGGTGCTGGGAGAACTGGATATCCATATCCAAAAGAAAGAAAGAGGACCTCTATCTCACACCTTATACAAAATTAACTAGAAATGGATCAAAGACCTAAATATATAAGCTACAACCATAAACTCCTAGAAGAAAATGTAAGAAAGCATCTTCAAGAACGTGATGCAGTAGTTTCTTAAACCTTACACTCAAAGCATGAACAACAGCAACAAAAATAGATAATTGGACCTCCTCGATTATCTTTTGTTCTTCAAAAGACTTTGTCAAGAAAATAAAAAGGCAGCCTACTCAATGGGAGAAAATATTTGGATATCACATATCTGACAAGGGTTTGATCTCCATGTTATATAAAGAGATCATACAACTCCACAATAAAAGACAAGCAACCCAATTTAAAAATGGGCAAAAGACTCGAATAGACATTTCACCAGAGAGGAAATACAAATGGCCAAAAAGCACATGAAAAAAAGTTCAACATCATTAGTTATTAGGGAAATGCAGATCAAAACTACAGTGCGATACCATTTCACACCTATTAGAATGGCCATTATTAAAACAAACAAACAAACAAACAAACAAAAACAGAAAACTACAACTGCTGGAAAGGATATAGGGAAACAGGAACACTCCTTCCCTGTTGATGGGAATGTAGAACGATGCAGTTGCTGTGGAAGACAGTTTGGCAGTACCTCAAGAAGCTGAATGTAGAACTACCATATGATCCAGCAATCCTGTTACTAGGAATATATTCAGAAGAACTGAAATCAAGGATGTGAACTGACATTTGCACACCGATGTTCATAGCAGCATTATTCACAAATGCGAAAATATGGAACCTGCCCAAGTGTCCATCAACCAATGAATGGAGAACAAAATATGGTATATAGACACAATGGAATATTATTCAGCTGAAAAGAAATTATATTGGATGCATATGACAACATGGATGAAGTTAGAGAATATATGTTGAATGAAATAAGCTAGACACAAAAGGACAAATATGGTATGGTTTCACTAATATGAACTAAATATGATGGGTAAACTCACGGAGGTAAACTCTATGGTATAGGTTGCTAGGAAATAGAAGGTGGGACAAGAATTGGAGATGATATTTAATGTATGTAGCATTATTAATAAGGATAACTCTAAATGTGTGGAAATGTATAGAGCTGAGAATAACACATTATAATAACTAACACTGCTGTTTTATAAATGTGATTGCGGCTGAAAGGGGTAGTATGTGGAAGTAAATTTCAATTGAAAGGAAACTAGAGAATAATCTGGGAAATGTTTAACATATTGATTTCAGTGGTGGATGAAGGTTTTGGTTAATAGTATAACTAAGAATGCTCTTCGTTTACAAAATGCTAAGAATGTGGTGACACACGGGAAAATTACAACTAATGTAACTTATGGAAGATAGTTAACAGCAATATTGTAACATTTTGCAGCAATGACCAGAAGATATTTTTTCAATACTAAGGGACAACAATAGGGAGGTATAAGGGGGTACGGGATTTTTCTCTTTGGAGTAATGAAAACGTTCTAAAATTGACTGAGATGATGAGCACAAGTTTGTGATGAAAATGAGAGCCACTGAGTATACACTTTGAATGGATCACACAAAGCATGGGACGATGTAAGACAGGGAATCCAATGGTGGATGATGGTCTGTGGTTAACAAGGCAAGTATGAGAATGTTTTCTTCAGAACAATAACAAATACATAATACTAATATAGGGTGTTAATAATCGGGTGGATTGAGAGAAAAATAGATCAAATGTAAGATATGGGCTACAGTTAGTAGCAACATTTTGACCATGCTCTTTCATTGTTTGTAACAAATGTTTCAAAACAATGTAAGGTGGTGGTGGGGAGATGTATGGGAGCCTTGAATGATAATATGCATGCTTGTTTTGTAAATTCAAAAATTTTACTATACATTTATTGTTTATGTATGTTCATGTGAATGACATACTTCAATAAAATTTTATTTAAAAAGAGAGAAAGAAAAAAAGATTAGGTGCTTTATGTTATTGCCTTAGACAAAAAACTTGCAGAATAATGATATGGTCATGACATCAATAACAAATTAACTTTTTAAAGTACTTTAAGGTCTGTGGTACAAGGTTCTAGAACAGAAACAAAAGCATTCAAATAATGTATAAGATGACAAAAACTGAAATGATCACATAATCAGATAATATACTGAAAGCCAGTATTGAAACAACAAAGGAAAAACATTTTTAAAAGAATATCTCATTATATTGCCCATTTACATTCTCAGAAACTTTCCAACTATGGATTAATCCTAAAGAATTTTACCAATTGCTTAATTCTTTGCTGTACTGAGATGATTCCAAAAGGGTTTTTACCCTTGAGGGACTGACACCTTTCTCAGAAAGTTAGAGACATAGTGAATCCCTCAAGGTGCCCTGGATCCTGATTAAGTTTACCAGGAAGCATTTGGAAGTCAATGAACATTATGGCCAAGAAAATCATTTTTTATATTATAATGTGATTTTAGACAATTCTTATCAAATACATAAATGGAGAAGTAGAACAGAATAGAAAGTCTAGAAACAGACCCACATATATGAAAAAATTTGGTGTATTGATAAAATATCATTTCAATCTGTGAGGAAAAGATTAGATTATCTAGTAAAGGGGTAAGAGTGACTGGCCATCCATATGGAGAAAAAAATAGATGCCTATCCATACTATACAAATAATAACCTTCAGAAGGATTAATTACTAAATAAAAAAATTTTTTAAACCATTAAGATACTAGGAAAAAGAAAAACATGAAGTATTAGAATGGAAAAGTCATCCTATAACCCCAACAACCATAGGGGAAAAGTGACATATATTTCCATATATAATTTCAACCTTCACTATGATAAAAAAGAAAAAATATAAACAGAGTTAAAACACAGATAACCAATGAGGAGAAAATAGTTTCAACTGACAAAGGATTAGTGACTATACATGCCTATACTCATAAACATAGTCATTATATATATAAAGTCATTGTGTGTGCATGTGTATATGTAAATTACTTATCAAAAGACAAATAACTTATTAGAAAACTAGGAAAAAGATATGAACAGGAACCTTAGAGAAGAGGGAAAGAAATGACAAATAAATATAAAATGAAATGATCAAACTTTCATAATTTTGTAAATCATGCCATGCTAGCAGATTGGTCAGGTCAGCCTTAGTAAGTGGAAGTCCATGTTGCTGAGTCCATGTATAACCTCCATCCATACCACCATGGCACTTTGTTCATGAGCCCTTTGGGCAATAACAGGAGTGGCTGGACAAAGAGCCCAACTGGTATCCAGAGAATGGGTCATCCTATACACTTTCCTTTGCTGAGGTCACCCTCTGGTAGACATTCACATGGGAAACAAATATCTTTTTTTCCCATTCAGAAGGTTCGAACCACATACCTCTCCTCTAGACTTCTTTGTCACCAATTTTCCAATCAATGTCCTTCCAAGTCCCTGACCATCCAGCCAAACCATAGGCCACAGCCCGTGAATCAGTGTGCAAACACACCTCCAGCCATCTCTCCTTCCAGGTAAAATGAACAATCAGGTGCACTGCTCAAAGTTCTGCCTGCTGAGAGGATATCCCTTCACCACTGTCCTTCAGGGATGTCCCAGAAAAGGGGTGTAGAGCTGTAGCTGTCCACTTTCAGGTGGTACCTGTCTATCATGCAGAACCATCTGTAAAATAGGACTGACTTTTCTCTTTTTCAGTCTACTAATTGTAAGGAATTCCCCAAGAGGCCATAACTGCAGACTGGGAAAGAGAAGGTAATGTGGTAGTAATGGGGACCATGGGCATTTGGGCAACTTCCTCATGTAACTTTCACGGGCTTTCAAGCCCTATCTCATATATGCCACTCCCATTTGATGAGGGAATGCTGCTGTGCATACTCAACTTTATGGCTTGGTGGGTCACACAACACCCAGTTCATGATCAGCAACTCGGGTCTCATGTTAATTTGGTGGCCTATGGTCAAGTGTTTGGTCTCTATGAAAGCTCAGAAGCAGGCCAAAGATTGTTTAACAAAGGAGAGTGATATCTGCAGAGGATGGCAGGGCTTTGATCAAAAATCCTGAGGGTCTGTGCTGTGATTCTCCAATAGAGGCCTGACAAAGTCTCTAGACAGAAACTCTATTCACCACTGACACTTCCAGCACCATTGGATCTGCTGGATCATACGGCCCAAGTAGCAAAGCAGCTTGCACAGCAGTCTGGACCTGTTGCAGAGTCTCCTTTTGTTCCAGTCCCCACTCAAAACTAGCAGCTTTTCAGGTCACTCAGTAAATGGGCTGGAGTAACACACCCAAATGAGAAATACATTGCCTCCAAAATTCAAAGAGGCCAACTAGGCATTGTTCCTCTTCTTTGGTTGTAGGAAGGGACCAGATGCAATAGCTTATCCTTCCACTTAGAATAGATCTCTCCACATCATCCACACCACTAGACACCTAGAAATTTCACTGAGGTGAAAATTCCCTGAATTTTCATTGGATTTACTGCTTATCCTCTGGCACACAAATGCTTTACTAAGAAGTCAAGAGTAGTTGCTACTTCTTGTTCACTAGGTCCACAATCAGCATAATGTCATCAATATAATGGACCAATGTAATATCTTATGGAAGGGAAGGATTATCAATGTCCCTGTGGATTAATCTATGACATAGCGTTACTGAGATGATATGCCCCTGAGTTAGGACAGTGAAGGTATATTGCTGACCTTGCCAGATAAAGGAAACTGTTTCTGGTGGTCTTTACTAAAAGTAATCAAGAAAAAAGCATTTGCCAGACCAACATCTGTATACCATATACAAGGGGATGTGTTGAGATGCTCAAGCAACAATATCATATCTGGAACAGCAGCTGCAATTGTTGTAACCACCTGGTTAAGTTTATGAAAATCCGCTGTCATCCTCCAAGATCCATCTATTTTCTGCACAGGTCAAATAGGAGAGTTGAATGCTGATGTGGTGGGAATCACCACCTCTGCATCCTTCAAGTACTTAATGGTGGCACTAATCTCTGTAACCCCTCCAGGAATCTGGTATTGTTTTTGATTTACTATTTTACTAGGTAAGGGCAGTGCTAGTGGTTTCCACTTGGCCTTTCCTACCAAAATAGCTCTCAGTCCACAAGTCAGGGAACCAATGTGGGGATTCTGCCTGTTGCTGAGAATGTCTATTCCAATTATGCATCCCAGAACTAGGGAAATAACCACAGTATGGGCCTAAGGATTCATTGGACCCACTGTGAGATGAACCTGAGCTAAAACTCCATTGATCATTTGGCCTCCATAAGCCCCTACTCTGACTGGTGGACCACAATGACATTTTTGGTCTCCTGGAATTAATGTCAGTTCAGAGCCAGTGTCTAAAAATCCCTGAAATGTCTGATCATTTCCTTTTCCCCAATGCACAGTCACCTGATAAAAGATCCCTATGCAGAAACCTGGCAAAAGGGTTAACAGTATAAATTTTTGGCAGTAGGGTACTTCCCCAAAGAGTTCTGAATCTATAAACTGTCTCCAATCTGGAAATTGATTGAGAGGCCATGTCTCTGTTTTTATGATTTAAATTAGACTTTTGTTCACTTGACCTAGAACTCTTCTGCTTATACAGATCAACAATTTAGTAGACTACCCATCTATTTCACTTGTATATACCCCATGATCAGTAACCAGACAACACCTTTTATCTCAGAGTCAGACTATTCTGATTATTGCTCTGACTCTGCTGTCCATCATGGCAGCTACACTTACCTTGTCTCTGGTGATTAAATGCTACAATTTAGCTCCTGCCAACCCAGGATCCAATCTTTCCCTTTGTGTTTAAGACTCCAAGTTCAGTGGCAGCAGTTCCCACAGTAATTGCTGACCTACTGAGAAGAGCGACTACAGGGTGTTTCAGGGATGATGGAGTTGCTCTCACAAATCTATTCCTCAGAGTCATGGTGAAAAGTGTGTCCTCTGGACATTCCTGGGGAGGGTGAGCAGGTCTTACATGATAATTGACTCCAACATTCCAATCTCTCTAACAACTCATGAGTTTCTGTGCTTTGTTTTGCTTTGTTTCACTTTAGTTTTCTAGTAAAAAGTCCATTTATAAAAGTACACTTTGTTCTCAGCTGAAATAACAGTAAAGAGGATACTTCCTACCTGTCAGAATAGGTAGGAATATCAGGGCATCTCTTTTGACCAGGTGTTACCTCAGATCTATACTCAAATTGTGGATGAAGCTGAGGTTTTCTTCTTAAATTTAATCATTTCAACTGAAATTACTCAAGCCTCTTTTTGTGTAGATTCAGCCTCTAAGTAGGAGTTTATTTTAAAAGTTGAGATTCATAACATTGTATAGCAAATACCAAAACTTATTATAAAGCTATAGTCATTAAGACAGTGAGGTAAGGATGTAAGAATGGATCTATGGAATAGAAAAGAGCCCCAAAGCAGACCCATACTTATGTAGTCATTTGATTTTTGACAAAGATGCCAAAGCAATCCAATGGGGGAAAGGACTGTCTTTACAACAAAAAAGGAAAAAATGGTTTATCCTTACAGGAAAAAAAGAAAGTCAATCATTATCTCACACTATACACAAAAAATTAATTAAAGATGGACAATATACCTAGCAAAAGTTAAAACCATAAAGCTTGTAGTCTAGAAGAAAGCACAGGAGAATATCCTTGATGACCTAAGAGGTAAGCAAAAGTCTTTCAGAGAGGACACAGAAAGCAATAAACATAAAAGGGGGAAAACAGACAAATTAGATTTCAAAATATAAAACTTCTCTTTTAGAGACAGTGTTACAAAAAAAATAGGCTAGCCATAAACTGGGAGAAAATATTCACATAGAATATATTTGGTCAAGGAATGGTATCTATGATATATCAATAATTCCTACAACTCGATAACAAAAGACAAACAATCCAGTACAGAACACTTGTAGAAAAACAAGGTCCAAGTGGTGCTCAGTGTGGAAAAACAACCAGACACTTGAGAAAAAGTAATTCAATACCACCATAACCCTTCTACTTTACCTAAACTTTAAGTACAAAGGCAGAATCACAATATTTTAAAAAGGTAATGTTAACTGGCATAGAGACTTAGTCATGAAAAGAAAATCATATATAAAAATAAATACTCTCTTCTATCCATTAATCTCACCTTAATTAACTCTTAATTCACACAAGTATGCATAATACTAATTCACACAAAAATAACAAATTGAGTTACATGTAATTATTTTTTTATTTCACACCTTTTAAAAAAATACAAACCACTAAGTATTTTGAAAAACATACATGGAATAATTTAGCAGCCACAACATTACAAAGTAACAGAGAATGAATTGCACAACAGAACAAAATAATCTCTGTTGAATCACTTGACTAGAAACACATATTGTTCACTGGGAAAGTTAAGTTGACCAGGACTGCCGTTTTCCCATTATCAGTTATCACTAAAATCAATCACAGGACCTATTGCCAAGAGATCATCCCATTTATTATGGGAATACATAAAATGGATAGATGTCTTGTTAATATCTTGATATTAGTTCCAAGATACCATCTCTCCTCTTCCTATGGGAAACAGGTACATTGGAAAAGTAGAATAGTGAAGACCATGAGACACCAATCACACAACTGGCCCAAACTTCTGCAGCTGGTTCTAAAACACAAGAGAATGATGTGTACTGGGCTTTCCAA
This sequence comes from Cabassous unicinctus, assembly GCA_029593785.1. Lineage (NCBI taxonomy): Eukaryota > Metazoa > Chordata > Mammalia > Cingulata > Chlamyphoridae > Cabassous > Cabassous unicinctus. Next base: position 16,476 of record JAQZBX010011701.1, on the reverse strand, counting down.
CAGAGTAGTCACTAGCCACATAAAATTTAAAATTTACTTCCTCAGCCACACTAATCACTTTTCCAGTGCTCACTAGTCAACATATGGATAGTAGCTACTGCATTGGACAGATACAGAACATTTCTGTCATCACAGAAAGTTCTTTAGGACAGCCTTAGATGTGGGAAGTGCTCAAAAGGGATGTAGACTGATTATGGAAGCAGCTTTAAGAGGCAATTCTTCTCCTTAGGATACTCCTGGAGTGGTGGTGGAGGGAGTATGGTGAACTGTGCATGAAAGAGAATTATTCTATTATGGGGATCAAATACATAAACCTGCCAAAAATCTAAGTGACAATGATGTTGAGCATATTTTCATATATTTATTGGTCACTTGAATATCATCTTTGGAGAAATGTCTATTCAAATCCCAGGCCCCAATTTTTTTATTGGGTTGTCTTTTTGTTGTTGATTGTAGGACTTCTTTATATATTCTGGACATTAAAGCCTTATCAAATATATAGTTTCCAAATGTTTCCTCCCATTCTGTAGGTAGTCTTTTCATTTTAGAAGAAGGATTTATTTCTGCCAGTTAGCTATTTGTTTTCTGTATGTCTGTATGTTTTTGTATCCTCAATTATTCTATTACTGCCCTTTTTTGTATTTAGTTGCTTTTTTGTAGTGTACTATTTTGATTCCCTTCTTTCCTTTTCTCAATATTTTCTAGTTATTTTCTTAGTGGTTTTTTGTTTTGTTTTGTTTTGTTTTAGTGTGGTACATTCTTTGCAATTGATGTACACATTTTGTAGCACTGCCACTAAGCATGGATTAAAGTTCACATTGTAGTTTACACTCTCTCTCACCCAGTCCTCTAGGTTATGGCAAGATATAAAATGGCCTGTATCTGTCATTGCAATGTCATTCAGGACAATTCCCAAGTCCCAAAAATGCCCCAACATTACACCTATTTTTCCCTCTCCCTGCCCTCAAAACCTCCAGTGGCCACTGCCTCCGCATCAATGATACAATTTCTTCCATTGCTAGAATCACAATAAGTCTAAAGTAGAACACCAGTAAGTCCACTCTAGTCCATAGTTCATTCTCCAATCCTGAGGATTCTGGGATGGTGATATCTACTCCACCTCTAATTAAGAGGGGATTGAAATCCATTAGGGCCAATGGATGAGACTCTCTTGCTTGCAGTTGTAGACTCTCTCATTTCCTTGGTATGGTATTTGTCCATCATCACCTCCTTGTTAGTTGTTCTGGATAAGACCAATGAACTGGAGAGTAGGTGTTGCAACTCCACTGAGTTTCAAGGCCCAGCTGGCACATGGACAGCCCAAATATTTAAGTTTCTTGGATGTACACCTACCAACTTTAGTACTAATTATAGGTTCAAATAGAAGAACAAAAGAGCCATGTGTAGGGAAACCACAACTGAGTCCAACTCTGTCACCCTCGGGAGCACAAATTCCACTGGCAAGACACCAAACTCCTGAGCTATCTGCCCTGACCATAGTGTCTGGATGTCTCTAGAGCCCTGTTATTTAGGGTAGAATCTACTTTGGCAGTCAATGAGATCCTGCTGAGAAGTGCATAAGCGTAACCTCTGGAATGACCTCCCGACTCACTTTGAAGTCTCTTAGCCATATAAACTCATTTGTCTTTACTTTTAAAGTAAAAGTACTTTACTTTTTTTTTTACTTGACCCTTTTGGTCAAGGTCTTCTTCCAGATGCATTGCTAGTTGGTGCTCAGTAGTAATCCCTTGGTGCCAGGGAGGCTCATCCCTGGGAGTCATGTCCCACGCTGCCGGGAAGGTAATGTATTTATATGCTGAGTTTGGCTTATAGAGAGGCCTTAGTGGTTACTTTTGTAATTATAGTTAATGTCTTAATCTAATGACAACCTAGTTTGACTAGTACTAACCAGTTTCTTTGGTATACAAGCTCTTTAATCCTATATACCTCCCCCTTTATATTGTTATTGTCTCAGATTACATCTTTATACATTGTATGCCCATTAACATAGATTTTAAATGTTATTTTACACATTTGCCTTTAAGTCATATATATAAAAAAAGCAGTCACAAATCAAAAGTACAATAATACAGGATTTTATATTCATGGATGTAGTTATCTTTACCAATGTTCTTTATTTCTTCTTTGGGCTTCAAGTTACTGTCTAGTGTGTTTTTATTTCAGCCTAAAGGACTCCTTTTAGTATTTTTTGCAGGGCAGGTCTTCTGGTAATGAACTCCTTCAACTTTTATTTATCTGTAAATATCTTAATTTCACCTTCATTTTTGAAAGATAATTTTCTTGGTTATGGAATTCTTCATTGGCAGTTTTTTTTCTTTAAGGACTTTAAATATGCTATCCCATTGTCTTCTGGCCTCCATGGTTTCTGGTGAAAAATCCATTGTTAACCTTATTGAAGATCTCTTATATGTGACAAGTTGCTTCTCTCTTGTTGGTTTCAAAAACCTTTCTTGTCTGGATTTTGACAATTTCACTATAATGTGTCTTCGTGTAAACCTCTTAGATTTTATCTTACTTGGAATTCATTGAGCTTCCTGGATATGTATCCTCATATCTTTCATTAAATTTGGGAAGTCTTAGGCCATTATTGCTTCAAATGCTTTTTCTGCCCCTTTCTTTCTCTCTCTTTTCCAATGATGTGTATGTTGGTATAACTGATGTGACCCACAGGTCCCTCAGGCTCTGTTCATTTTTCTTCATTATTTCTTCTTTCTGCTCCTCACAATGGATAATTTTGATAGTCTTATCTTCAAGTTCACTGATCTTCCTGTTCAAATCTGCTGTTGAATTCATCTAGCAAGTTTTTCCATTTTAATTACTGTGCCTTGCAGCTACAAAATTTTTGTTGGGTTCTTTTTCATAATTTCTGTATCTTTATTTTGTTCAATATCATTAGCCATTAGAGAAATGCAAATTAAAACTACAATGAGATACCATTTTACACTCTTTTTTTTTTTTAACTGAAAATAGTAAGTGTTCCCAAGGATACAAAGAAATAGGAAGTCTCACACATTGTTAGTGGGAATGTAAATTGATGCAGTCGTTGTGGAAAATAGTTTGGTAGTTCTACAGAAAGTTAAACATAGAATTACCATATGACCTGGCAATTCTACTCCCAGATATATACCCTAAAGAATTGAAAACTAGAACTTGGACAGATATTTGTACACTAATGTTCATCGCAGCATTATTAACAATTGTCAAAAGAAGGAAGCAACCCCAAGTGTCTGTCAACAGATCAATAGATAAACAAAATTTGGCATATACATACAATGAAATATTATTCAGCCATATAAAGAAGTGAAGTGGTGGTACATGATACAACATGGATGAATCTTGAAGATATCATGGTGAGTGAAATAAGCCAGACACAAAAAAATTTCTCTCATATTGAAATACTTAGAATAAGAAAATTATTAAAGACAGAACATAGAATAATGGTTACCAGACATGGTAGGATGAGGAATAGGAAGTTATTGCTAAATAAGAATGAGTTTTTGGTTTGGGAAGATGAAAATAGGCTGAAATAGGATAGTGGTAAAAGTTCCACATTATTGTCAATGTACTTAATGTCAAAGAATTGTCCACTTAAAATGTTTAAAATTATTTTAAGTTATGTATATTTTACCACAATTAAAAATAAATTAATTTAATTTAATTTTAAAACATAGTATAAAGCTACAATCAAAAAATCTGAGTGATGCACACAAGGAAACAGCAAAGTTGAACATTCTTTAACCCATGACAAACTTTGCTCTACCAATCTAAAGAGATTACATCCATCAAGAAAATGTGCAGATTCCCAGGCTCTCCTCTAGAGAATCCTGATATGGGGCAAGTATATTGGCTGAGAGAGAAGGTCAGTCCCATCAAATGTTTCATGAGAAAGCCTAGCATGCCTTCACTCTGCTCTCACTCTCTCAGAGTTGACCAGTGTTGCTCTGAGTTTTGCCACAGTGAAGGAGCTACAGTTTTTATTGTTTCAAATCATTATGTTCCTTTACAGCTGTGTTTTGTGACCATGGCACAGACAGCTAGTCATCCACACAATATTCATTTCCATCTTCTTTCTTCTCAAGAGAATCAAACTTTAGTTGAGGGCAGTTAGTTACAAGTCCAGCTAAAACACTACATGTTTCAGGCAACCTTGTAGAGAACAATAGCCAATGACACAGTTCTGGCCATTGAGATGGAAGCAAAAGTTGTTGAGTTGCTGAGAAAGCTTTTTAAAAGGAAGCTGACTCAACTAGAATGCCCTTTTATCACTTGGGCTTCCTCTTCTTACCTGGAGCCAAAGTGACCATCTTGGAACCTAGAGGAAAAAGCCAAGTCAACCTCAATAGCCACCTCAGTCCTAATATCCATGAGCTGCTGAACCAACACCAGCAGTTGCCTACCCCAAACTCTTTGTTACCTGAGAAAACATGATACCCCTAATTTTTTTAAGCCTCTGTGCAGTGCAGTAACTTCCTGCTTTATTACCAAAAATAGCAATCCATCCTGATTCCCAAAAAGAAAGTGAGATTTCCATCTGAGAGTAAAGATCTTGCCTGAAAAATCTGTACATAATCGCAAAGTTCTAGTAACTACATAGAGTGATGTAACAAAACAAAAGGCTGAATATAAAGATTTGAACTTGAACCCACCTATGAGCACAAGGTCTGTCTACACAGTCCAAGTAAGAGTAGAGGAAATGATCAGGCTCATTACTACTCATAACTGCTATTTAGGAAAATAAGAGGACTTTTTTAGTTTAATCCAATAGGAAGTTTTTTTCTGGGTGCCTATTCAGTTCTGATTACTGTACTAAACATAGGTTTGCCCTTCTGAATATACAAATTTCTATATGGTAAGATGTTAACTACTCAGATAATTCATTAGTTTATTATTTAAATTATAAATTTACTTATGTTATATAGAGAAATTTAAAATTGGAGAATTGAGAAATATATTCCACTTACCCAATTTTTAAAAATCTACATAAAAGAGCTACAACTCAATTCTCAGCATCCCCTTATATAAGACACCTAACAGTGATTTCCTAATGATCCTAGAGTTTGAATTATGGATTTAGCTTAAATAAGCACAAGTACCTCAGAGTAGTTCTGAAAATTAAAAACAAAGTACAGTATTCTGCTTATATTGTCTATGCACCTCATTACTAGCGCTAGTATTCTAAAAGCCCCTATGTTAGTAAGTATGACTTAGAAAAAATAAACATTGCCTACTATCCTAAACGATTTCTTTGACCATTTAAAAATTTTATCTCTATTGTCCTTATTGAAACTATAGACAAGATTAGAAAAAGGGAATGTCAAGCACTAAAATTAAGATACTGCATATTTTTTACTCACCTAGTTCCAAGTTTCCACCCCTGCAAATGAACCAAAAACAAATCCTGGCACCTTCTCATTCCCAGAAAAGCCAATGTATAGCACACTCTGGGTAAATTTTATCTCTGTCATATTCTGTGGAATCATACCAGATGGCATCAGTCCTGCATCTACAGCTGTGCTCTAAAATTGAGGTTCAGAGATAGGAATCTACTTTATCAGATTCTGTGAGATTTTGCAGGTGTGAATGTGATGTCCTTCTCATTCAATTTAAAATGGTTATCTTTTCAAGTGGAACTGCAGATCCATTGCAGTCACAAGTTTGGGAATTAGTTAAACAATCAATATTTTCCTAATAAGATGTGAAGTCATTTGAAACCACTGAAATTTAGAAACAACAATGAAATAAGAATATAATAGTAATGTTATATAATAACCTAATTATGGCTCATTTCTGTATAATGCAAGAAATCAACTTGGCATCTAACATTGCTGAAGCATCACTAAAGACCTTTTATTGAAAATAAAACATAAGAATCTTCTATAATCAAGTTACATTTATGTAATGAACAGATATTTTGAATGTTCCTGATTTTTCAAATGCTTTAATGTCTAGCTCATATTGACATCGTTTTCAAATATAGATTTGGCATAATAATTGTCAGAACCGGGGTGTGGTCAATCGATGGAGCAGCCAACAAATATATAAAAGCCTGGAACCTAGACTGATCCATTGTGGGTGTCAGAGCAGTAGATCAAAGCCAAGAATTTATGAAGGTAGCCAAAAAGATGAGCTCAAAAGTAGTTCTAATTTTGGAGATCAGTCTCTGCTGGGTCTTGGGAAAATGATGATGAAGTGAAGAGAAGAAGGTAGCTCATAGACAGGTGTCAATATTTCGAAAGCCGAGTCTCCAACAAAGCAAGGGCAGGATAGGAGACCAACGTAGCATATTCTGAGAGCAGATGTGTGGAAACTTAATTCCCAGATCTTAGGGCCAAGTTCCTGGCAGGGATTGGGTAATAGGAATTATTGTTGCCCAGATAAATAGGAACCAAATAAGTAATAAATTAGATTATAAAGAGATTGTAAAATGGCAGCCAATTTAGAAAAGTAACCACTCATTTCTTAAGAACCCAAGTGAGAAGAATGAGCCAAGAAATTGATTTAATACTGAGATGGCAGCAAACTACTTACCCTGGGTTCTAATCTCTTGTTTAGGAAGAGTTGGGGATGGTTCAAACCTCTGGACACCAGTGGCACTGCTAGAAAGATTAAAGGATTACAAAAACAAAGAGCCAAGCAGGTGGTTAAAATAATTTTCATTCTGCATTCTAGTTATTTATAGAGTATGAAAGGATTGTTTTCCATCCTTGTAAATAACTCATTTTCAAATTAATTATTCCCACACTTATTTTCAATTTCCATATTAACCATACAATCCTGTAACTAAACACCATTCCAGGGGTGCTAAACAATTAGGGAACTATTGTTAAACATACAATACAGAATCACTGCAGTTGATCATGGGAAGTCACACTCAGAATTCAAATCAAGTCCTACTATATAGCATTAATAAAGAAGTGTATATAAATGAGAATTTGCTCACAACGTTATTTTTAAACTAAACCATTTATTTCATTAGGAACAGGTATCTTCTAGCAATGTGAAATAGAATGTGTGGGAAATTATCTGAATGTGTCAGGCCAAAAACTTTTCTTATGGGAAAAGTCACCAAAAACTTTTCTGATGGGAAAAGTCACCTAACTAAGATTATTTTTTCCTTCCCTGGATTAATCAAAATAATTGTCTTCCACTTCACTTTGTATTATCATCCTAGGCAAAATTTAGTATTTCACGGTTTTAGCCTATCTATATGGTCTTTCTTTGTACCAAATTAGTAGATATCATCAAGATTACTGCAATGACATAACTTATCTCATCCTAACCTGACTGAACACAAATATTCCCTTACAGGATAATGAATTGAAAACAAATTGCAAATGCATTACTTATTTCAATTTCAGGAACCTCTGCACTGTTTTCCAAAAGAGCAGAATGATTGTTAAAATTGCAAACATATCTCCCATGCAATTCTAATTTCCCTGATCCTCTAACTAGACATCGAGTTGGGAATCAGTGCAGCTTCTTGGCTCACCAGTTCTGAATGGATGAGAGGCTTTACTTCATTGTACCCATTTTCTCCATGCTAACCCCTCATATTTTCAGACCCTGAATCTTTAGAAGTTTAGCCGTATACAAGGGCAGAAAGAAACCATAGATGGACCCAATTTACCATTTGAAGAAAGCTTCATCAATCTCAGGTTGCTCAGGTCTTCTCTGTGAAGAGATCGCCAATAGAAGGTTTAACTGTATTTGCGATCCACGGCGCACCGGCCATGGGCAGTAACCCTGCTCCCAGAACGCTAGACGACATAAATCTAGGAAAAAGCATCTGGAAGAGGAAGTTATTATTTCCAAAACTAACACTGCCCGGAGGGTGCTTAGGGCACACTGGTGAGAAGTCTTAAGTCCGGCTTGTCAACCTTCCCGAAACCGCCTCCTGCCATCCTCTTTTTCCTGTCACCCACACTGTGCAAACAATATCTCTTTTCCCGGGCCCTCCATGCTACCACCGAAAAAGTCACATACCGGGCAACCCAAAAGCATCTCCCAAATAGTCCTTAGTCTAACGCTCACCCTCTCGCTGTCCCATATTCTAAAGCCACCGCAGATCGACAAGGCAGTAGCTGGGTGGGACCGGGATGGTGACAAGAAGAGGAGCAGAGATCAAGGGAAGAGGGGTTTCCCCACCGAAAATGGGCCCTTGTATCCCTGCTCCTTGGCATCGGCAGTGGAATCCCATTTACCTTTTAAGGCCGTCTGCCAGAGCCCAAATTTTAAGCGATACTTGAAATACTTCAAGTGCACCCGTGGTTCTTCCCGACCCCTGTCCCAAAGCCCACTCTCTGTCTCAATAATTTGGATATTTAGGTTGACATTTGATTTTGTATGGAAGTGGCTGGCCTGAAGAGTCAGAATAATTCAGTTGTGCACCCCTAGGGTACAAGCTAAAACGCAGTTGGGCTGGAAAGGAGAGCAAGTACCCCCAAGTCATTCCGATTCCAAAGTGCACTTCTCCCTTTTCTCCATCGCTCTCCCACCCCGAAAAATCTCAGGGTTGCTCCAGAATAGCATCTAGCCCAGACCTCATACACCCCCCACTCCCTGGCACCTGCGCGCGCCGCGAGCCCCGAAATTCCCGAAAGAGTGGCGACACTCGCCCCCGCCGCCCCTTCCCACGCCTAAACGGACCTGCCAGCGCCACCGCCGAACTGGGCACTTGGAACCTGGGCTGCTGCACGGACGGAGAAGCAAGGCCAAGTGACGCTCGGTGCTCTCCCTCCAGTTGCCGCGCCTTGCCGGGCAGCAGCGCAGCCCTTGGAAGCCCCAACCAGGGCTGTGTCCGAGCGCTGGTCTCGGAGGCGTCACACCGCTTGCTCGCGGGAAAAGCCCCAAGGCTCCCGGTGCACCGAGAGGCGCCCGGGCTGAAGCGTTCCGGCGGTGCTGGCCACGGAGTTCTTCAATTGCTTGATGACCACGAAGAGCAAAAGGAAAAGTAAGAAGAGCAGGAAGAAGAAGAGCGCCAGGTAGAGGAGCAAGTTGAGCTCCCACTCCATGCCGGTGGCGGAGCGCGCTCGGCGTGGGCTGCAGCTAGCCGGCGAGACGCGCCCCCCGCGCTCCCACCTCGAGGTCTGCTCTGGCCCCGCACGAGGGCGCCCGGCCTGGAGTGTGGACTCCGGGGTCCTCACTCGGCCTCCCCCAGCACGGAGGAACCGTTTCAACTAGCTGGTGTAATCCTCTCTCCGACTCTCCCAGCAGGCGAGAGAGCCTCCTGCTTCGCCAAGATCCTCTCCTGCGCTCTTGGGGACGTGAGAGGATTTTTCCAGGAGCGAATTTCAGCGGGCGGGGACACCAGGAGAAGAGGTCATGGCTCAGCCTTCCAGGCGTGTGGGGGCTGATGTTTCGCAAATGATCTGAGAGTTCATCCAGTGGACTTCCTAACCCCCTAATTGATATGTTTTCATTTTTCCTCCTGTCCTGGCTTTCCCAAGGGAAAGGTAATGCCGTGGCCCAGAGACCGAAAGGAATTAAAAGTAACACTGAAGATGGAGATTGAAGGGCAGCCTTGAGTATGTGCTTTTTGAGTGAATTCTAGTTCAAGCAGCCTTGCTCTTTAGAATTGCAGATGCACTCAGTATAGAGTGCACTTTTCTCAGAACAGGTCACTTAGAAAAGCATTAAGAATAAAACTCATTTCAAAACTTAAATTGTACAAGGCAATTTTGAACAATTGTACAAAATTGTTCAAATGTTGCTTGACATTTCTTCGGTTAAAAATCAACGAAGTATTTCACTAAAAGTGTCCCTTTAAGTCCCTAACATCTCTTGTGTTTTTGATTGGGATTATCCGTAGCCTATGGTGCAGTTCTAAGAGAAACTGCTTTGTCTATTGCTGTATAACATATTACCCGAAAACTTAGTGGATTAAAATAACAATAAACATCGATTATCTCTCACCATTTCTGTGGGTCAAGAATTTGAGAGCAGCTTAGCTGGGTGATTCTGGCTTGAGGTTTCTCAAGAGTTTGCAATCAGATTTCTGCCAGGGTTGCAACCACCTGAAGTCTTGTCTAGTAGCTTCCATGTGTGCTGCACTCACATGGCTGGCAAGCAATGCTGGTTGTTGGTGGGAGGGCTCAGTTCCTCCCTAAGTGGACCCCTCCACAAGCTGATTGGGTAAACTCACAACCCAGCAGCTGGCTTCCCCCAAGAACAAGTGAACAAGAGAACAAGTGAACAAGAGAACAAGGCAAAAGTTGCAATGCCCTTTACAACTAGCTTCAGAAATCATATACCGTCACTTCTGCAAGTCACAGAAATCAGCCCTATTCAATGTAGGAGTCCAAGGATAGAAACATCTGAGAATCTGGCTACCACAACTGCAAATACAGCAAGTTATTAGTGCCCATTCTGGGTATTCAACTATGTAACAGGAAAAATCCTCCCTTTCTCTTCCCACTACTGAGGTCCTGTTTCCAACTTTATTTCATTCTTTAGTTATGAAGATGCATGAGAACCCCCTGGATTCAGGTGATGAGTCCTGACAGATACAAAGATTGTTTAATGGGCTGCCTGTAGTAAGCGGCTGTTCCAGCACCAGGAGGGATGTTCAGAGATAGGATGGTATGGTAAAAACTTGACTGGAAGTTTTAAGGACCCAATTCTAGTCTTAGCTCCACCTGTCAGTGGTCACTTCAGCTCTGTGACTCTCAATCCTTTCGCCAGTAGTATGCCTTGTTTACCTATTCCTTGGGTTTGTTGTGAAAATCAAAAATAAGTGGTATGTTGAGCGAGAATGTGTTTTGCTACATGTCAGACAATATTACTGAGGGTCTCCAATGGTATAGGCTACTGTACAAAACCTGTCTGGGCCTTAGGCCTCTCCATTAAACATCTTACTGTGTAAGGAATCTCTCGCTGTCAATAACATTAACTGAGTCACCTCATAGGCAGTGATGTGCTGGAGCTGGCTCAAACCAGCTCTCAAGAGCCAATTGTTAAATTTTCAGAAATTTGCAAGCCAGTTATTCAACACAGCCATTATTAAAACATAAATCATATAAACTTACAATTAAATAAATTATATTAACAACAAAGGTAATAAATACTCAAACCTCTTCACTTCTTAATTAAAATATTTTACTCTTATCTATGCTCTTAGGTTATTTGCCTCTTTTATATCAGTACGGTGGAAACAGTATATAATGGTGTGTTGCTGAGCAACTCTTCCTAACTCTATGGCCAATGATATCACAATGGTAGCTTGAAATCAGCCATGATGGAAGTGTTTGTCCCATGGGAACAGGCTAACACTACAAATAAAGGCTCTTTCCCCCAACAGAGCTCATTGTTAAACATTTTCCAGCACACTACTGTTCATAGGCCTCCTGAGAAAAATTGAAATCCTTAAGTATAGCAGCGATTTGTAACTTTTTTGACTGCCTAGAAACCTCACATCTCCACTCTAACCTCCACATGGACCTTCCACTGGTGGAAATCTCCATTCGATATCATCTTGGCAAGAGGGCAGATCTAAGTGCCTGCTTCCCATTGCCACATTCCATTATGAAAATGGAGAGGGTGAGATACATCTTTCGTCAAACGCATTCTGATACAGAGTGTGGAAGACGGCAGGAAGAGGGGGACCACGATATAAACTTAGTTAAATATCCTTGATTCCAGGACAGTGAAGCTCGGCTGTGGCAGGAACAGGAGCGAATGCTTGGAAGTCAGAAGCCGGGAGGCTCCAAGGGCCAGATAAGTCTCTGGCCTGGGTGTGGTTCCTGCTGCGACCTCCACAGCTTCCTTGACTCCTGCCCTGACCCCGAACTAGTCCCCTGGCCTTCTGTCCATTCTGTGAGCTTCAGCTGGTTTTCCAGGAAATCTCCTGACTGCAGTTAAACAGGTAATTCTGGCTTGCTGACGAGACTATTGACTGACAAAGAAAACATTAAATACCTACTTTGCTCGTGTTAAGTACTCATAAGCAAAAAAGGAATATGCCATTTGGCACATTGACATCAAGGTATCCAAGCCATCAAAGGATGGATTTGAAAAAAAGGGAGGGGGGGCTTTCTCTTTAATAAATGAAAATCATCTTGACTCGGAGTTGTGTTTTAGAATCTATCATTCACTAACAAGTGGCTCATTACGGTTTCAATTTATACTATAAAATTCTAACTAAGAGATTACAGGTGGCCAGGGGCAGGGAGTAGGGGCAGTTATTGTTTATGGGTACAAAGCTTCTGTTTGAGATGATGAAAAATTTGGGGGCAATGGATGTTGGTGATGGGAACACAATATTGTGACTGTAGTTTATACCACTGAATTGTACACTTGAAAGTAGTTAAAATGGGAAATGTTGAGTTGTATATATGTTACTGCAATGAAAGGTTTTTTTAAAAAGTCTTAAGTAACCATTTTATTGAAACCAAACACAAATTAAAATCTGATTTCAATCTGAAGAGTCACTAAAACACATGCTTTGAACTCTATATTGTTTTCAACTTGCTTGTGTATTGCAGTTGTAACCTTCTGTTTTCTCCTAAGTTTATGAAAGCTTCAGAGGTGGTGCACAGTACTTTTCCTGCATTTATAAAATAAAAACAGGTCCAATAAATTAGAATGAGTATCAGCAAAATTAAAGATTCAACATTGGGATAATACTTGACATTTTAATAAAAGCAAAAAATTATATTCCCTCCCCATCATTTGTCCAAATCTTTCAGAAAAGTAGTAGGTATATACATAAACTTGTATAGGTAGCAAAAAAGAGTGTCCTATGTAGAACCACAAAATTATTTGCCTAGTTCAAATAGCTCCCATTACAATCTACAAGAAATTTTCAATGTTTTCAGTAGCAAGTAAATAGGTAGGTATGCATATCTATTTCTACCACAAAATGGATTGGGCTAGGTGACTGGCCAGAGCTAAGTGGACATTGAACATCTGAGAGGGAAAAAAGTTTAGGGGACTTACTAAAGTTGTTAATCACTTCTTCCTTCTTCTTCATTTCCACATAACATTGTGTAATATTAGCACATACTTTACGCAAATCATTTTTCTCAACTGACTTCACTGCTACCTTTGAGCTGCTTACTGAACGTAACCAAGCCTTGTTCTTCTTTATACATCAATGCCCATCCTTCTCCCTGGATCACAGTAGCTGCTTAGTCTGTTGCAGAAATGAAGCAGTATATTTACATAGCCACCAATTTTCTAAATTTTACATTTACACACTTACCATTTAACTTCAGTCATGAACCAATTAAGTGACAAGCTACTCTCACATGCATGAAAGTCAGAAAAAGTCACTGCTGAACCAGTTGAATTTTGCAATAATGATAGCTATCAAAGTTTATTAGAGTATTAAAAACCATTCTAAGTGCTTTCTGTATATTGACTTAATTAATCCTCACCACCATCCTATGTGGGAACTACAATTTCAGTCCAATTGAAACACAGAGAAGTTAAGTGACCCGCTATTAAGCGGCAAAACTAGCACATGAACCCAGGAAGTCTTATTCCTGAGTCCACACCCTCAACTCCCACAAAATCCTGCCTTACAGGAAAAAGTGCCCTTTTCATGTGCATGACCACCAAATAAATGACCATATTTATTTTCTTTTTAGTTTCAAACTAACAGGAAACAAATTTCAAAAGACACATGCCCTCCATTTACAAACTTCTCAGCTCCTTCCTTTAAAATCTTGAAGGTCAAAGCTTCAAAAGAGCCAGTGTTTGTCTGCAGAATGCTGGGGATGGAGGCCAAGGAATGAAGGCTTTCTGTTACCGAGCTCAAACTCATTTCAGCCTTCTTAGCCAAAACCATTTAGATTATCCATTTATCTGAGCAACTTAAATGGATTTATAAATATTATCTAATAAATCCTCATGTTCACTCTCAGTAGCATTTGTATTTAAAAGGATATTGCTGCCACAAAAAATGACTTATTATATTTATTAGATATTCCCAATGCTTTTTGGTCTCTGGTCATATTAATACACCCCATAAGATGATCTGAACTTCAGTTTATATTCCATAAATTACTCCACAAAAATAAGGCTCAATCTCTCCCTGCCTTTATAAATATGCATGTAATATAAATCCGTAGAAAGAAAACCCAAACATTTTAAAAAGCAGAAAGGACACTCATTGTAGATAATGTAGATAAGAGGTTGGCTGGTTCAAGCAGTTAAGAAGCCCCTCATAATGCACAAAAGGGTAAGCTGAATGGGAGGGCTGTGTCATTACAGCCCATGCCACTGCCCACAGAAAGAACCCCCAGAGAGGATCACTCGAGGCATGCATATTTCAGGCCCTCGGTCCACTCATTATGAGTCTCAGAACAACTACAGGCTTCCCCATGGCTGCTCAAAGTCATGGGCCACAGACCATATGGTGTGTAGCAGGATAGCGGTCTTTATCCTTCGCTTACCTTGTTCCTCCCAACCTTCACCTCTGATAGGGAGAGGATCGTTTATCACAACAAACATTAAAAGATTTTATGAGAAGAGATTAATAGTAGCAATAGAAGGGGGTTGATTTGTCTTGTAAACATGCTTCTCTTCTCTGAAGAGTTGGACCCATGGAAAGCACTGTAAAAATCCCCTGTCACATCCCAGGATGGTGCCTACATGGCCTTACCAATTAGGGGCACCTGCATGGAGGAAGCTCTCTAAGAGAAGGGCAGGAAAAGAGGGAAAGCAGAGGGAGAGAAATTTCCAGGCACCTTTCTAAGGCTGACTCAATTTGGCCTGAAGTAAACCTGAAAGAAATGGAAGAAATGTTTCACAACATGCTCTGGACTTGAAATGTGTTGTTGACCAGTGATTAGTAAGATTGGCTTCTTATGAAACTGCCCACCATTGCAGGTGCTGTGGATCACAAATATTGGGTTGCAGTACATGGTCTTTACTTAGATGAGATGTCCTCAAGAGCACCCACACCTGTGGGTGATGCTGGGGATGAAATCTATACTCTAGGGATTCATGCAGTCCCTAGGAAGCTCTATCCTACCTGGTAGTCAAGTATCCAATCAGCCCTAATAATCCTGGTGACCCTAGTGGCCGAGAGATATACCAGCCTTATTATCCATGTCCCTCTGACACACTATCTCCCTTGTTCCTTCCTCCATATTCATTTCTAAGAGATTCATCTTTTAGATCAGAATTAGAAAATTTATGAGAAGTTCACTGCTATAGGAAAGCAGAGGAGTGAATAGTTCTACCCAATGAATCATGGAAAGCTATCCAACTGTTATTGTAACAGTCCCAATAATAGGATTTGCTCTCTACCCTTTGCCTTCTTCCCCCACTTCATCCCCCAAAAAATGACCTCAGCAGTTGTACAATGCTTACAAGATGAGACCCTCTTCAGGAACTAAGTAAAATTTATGTGATCAGCTACTTAAATCTCAGGTAACCATTTAGAAGTTCCAATGAGGAGGGAAGGGAAGGGAAGGAGGGAGAGAGGAAGAAAGGAAGGGGGAAAGGATTTTAGATCATGTGGTAAAGCTTCTGTTTTACTTGAAAATCTAAGGATGAAATTTATTTGAGGGGTATGTGGGAGAACAATCTATGTAGGTAGGCTTTGAAATCCATAATCCACCACTAAGGATAGTTCTGTGAAAAAACTCTAGACTCTCTTCAGGTTAGAACATCTTAAAACACAAAGGGTGATGCTCCAAGCCTGTCTAATATTGGAAAAGAAAAATATTAAGTGACAGATTGTGGTTACAGCCAAGCACTATTTCTTTAATTTAGACTCTTTCCAGTAAGTTAGCTGGAACATTGGAAAAAGTTGATGTGACTGTGGCTGACTCTAGACTTGATCAATACTGTGACATGTAGCAAAATAAAAAAAAGTGAGTGTTATTTGTTCAGCACAACTTTAATAATGACAGTGGTGAAACTGTCACCACTAATGGAAGGCCTGCAAGCTTCTATAATTAGCTGATAATGACACACACAGGGCTAAAATTGGACTGCCCCAAGGGGGAAAAATGGAAAAACATAAAATTTGTCTGTGGCCCTTATTCCCTTAGTGAAAACGCAGCTCGTAGAGTTTGGCCATCCCAACACCTGGGGTCTGCACTCCCAGATCTGGGTCAAGATGCCCTTGAGACATATGCAGGTGACACTGTAGTGCAGACTGGCAATGAGCAGACTTGTGTTCTAATCCCAGCCCTACACACCACTCTTTTGTACAGTATAGGGTGTGGTTTGTAGGGTCTTTGTAGGCCTATGGACTTGAACCTGACTTTCCCTCTTACTGGCTGGCTGACCACTGGACACCTTTGGTTGCCTACCCAATACCTAAGTCTCTTTCTTCCTTATTAATAGACTCCTAACTTCTGATATTTTCCCCTTTCCCATGCATCCTATGTGACTAAGAGGAAACTGTTCCCCAGAAGTGAGTCCTGATTTGTCCAAAATCCATTCAGGGACTCTGACAATTTTTTAGTTCCGGGGGCAGCAGGGAGGGCATATAATTTAAAT
>JAQZBX010011700.1:0-42318 GCA_029593785.1 Cabassous unicinctus | reverse complement strand
GGCACCCCATAACAGTAGGCCAAGTTTCAGTTACATGAGCAAAGACTCATAAGGCTAGTCCTCAATAACCGGAACCCATCAGTGGGCCATCCTCTTTTGCCAGACACTTCCTCTGCACTCAGGGGACTGTTGCTGCTCCCTTGGAGAATGTGGCAGAGTTCTCCAGGCTGGGAATTCAGATTCCCTCATTTATTGAGTGGTTGTCTGCCCTCTGTGACCATGCCCCTTCCCTAGATAATTTGAACAATTTTATATATCTTTCATGTATATTCCGATGAACTTACTCCCCTGAATCCCACATCCCAGACATCCCGCACCAATGAACTTTTACAGCCCCCACTGTAACCCTTCTGTGATCCAAACCTTCCCTGAACATGAAGCCCATGTGGTTAGGACTTAAGCATGTAATTTTGGAGGACACAATCAATTCATCCTATAACAGTAGGCATAGAAGTATCAAGTGATGTCCTTATGAATCCCTGTTTTCCAGATGTGCTATTGCTCTCCCATTGTGCTTCTAACTGTTCTTGTCAGTCAGGGTTAATTATCTGAGCCAGCACACTAAATCCTTCCTTTGCCTGCTGGTCCACTGGCATGAGGTAGTCACAGATATCAGTTTATTAGGAAAAACATTTTGTGACCTGGTGGAAATATTTGTCATTCTGGAACAACTAATTTATAATCAAGCAGAGCTTAACATTGTGAGAATAGGAAGCAAAAATTCTGAAATTGGGTCTCATAGGGTATAAAATTGAGAAGAGATGGAGTGGCTGTAGCTCAAGTGGTTGAGCACCTGATTCCCATGTATGAGGCTCTGGGTCAATCCCTGGTACCTCCTAAAACAAATAAATAAAAGTTGAGAAGAGCTAATCCTACTAATTTCTTAGATTCCAGAGCCATGATTTTATGTTATTGGAAATACTTTAACCTATATTGGTATCAGTGCAGAACCCACACTAAAGGATAATGTTCCAACTTAGAAAGGACTTCTGAGCTGGTGACTTATTTGGTTATCAATATTCTATTTCAATTTTCTATCAGGACAGCTGATTGTTGGTGATGAGGTATACACTAAGGCCATAGTTATGTCAAACTTTGATTTCTGTAAATATATTTCTTCTTCTGAAGCAATATTTTGTAGGTTACCATGATAGTGACAGAGGGAACAAGGCTCTACAACTGACAGTCTCATGAAATATCAGCCACAGATTGAGATCATCTTGCACCTCACAGCCATGTTAGTGTCCTAGCTGCCACCGCATGGAGTAGAACTGTCTAGTTATCACTCAGAACTATAAGAAATAATAATTTTTTTGTGTTTTAGTCCACTATATTCTGAGGTGCTTTGTTACAAGGCAATAGACAGGTGTAACAATAGTGATCAAAGAATGAATTGTGGAAAGGAAGAAAAAATCATTAAATTCACCCTAAAAGGTAATCATGAAAATAGATTTTTGGGTTTTCATAGAAGGAAAGAAGTTTAAAATATCTCCCTAATACAATCAATAAATATATCATCAGAAGCCATTGTTATGTACTGATAGATGTCTTTTAAGCTTTCTTGACTTTTCCTCCCATCTCTAAGAAAAAGCACAACTAGTCTAATCATTATGGATTAGTCAGAACTAAAAATTCAAAAAGACTTTTTAACTATACAATTAGCATTTAAGATTTTTGTTGTTTTTTGTTTTGATTTTTTTTAACTCTGTGAAACAGATTGGCATTATGTAAAACCAGAAGAACAGTGTGCCTTAAGTAAAATATCCACATCCAGTAAAATTGAACTTCTGTTTACTTGTTGGTAAAAAGAAGTGATTGGATCTGACTGTTCTATCTGTACATCTTTCTATTTACCATGGCTTAATTATCAATTGCTTAGTGTTTAAAAGATTACTGAGTTTCATACCTGGAGTTGACATTTGGTTGTAATCCAATTCATTACTTGATAACTTTTGAAAGTCCAATAGCAAATTATTTCACCTTGATCTAATCCATTCCATAACCTCTTACTAACATTTATAAATTCAGTAAAACTCAAAGTATAAAATGCAATCCAAATATAATTTAGCATTTTTAAGTTGTTCTCTCAGATGTTAAATGACCGCACAATTAATGAATAATTTGTTATTTCAGTTGGACTTTATATAGTGTTCTGCCATTTGAAGTGGTTGTTTCTTGCCTGTTAGGCAAATTGGATCCCAAAAGATCAGCTCATGCTTGTAAGACATCATTATTTTTTTTCAAAACTTATTTAAAATTATGTAAAGCAAGATAAAGGTTTTTGAAGGACAAACAAATCATACAAAATATACTAACAATACTTAAATGTAATGTTAACTACTGTTGTCACTAACAGAGCTTGCTTAGTCTGTGTGTTGAACATTTTTCTTTTTTCTTTTTACACTTAACTTGAACTTTCTATATTATACAACTAGTAGTAGCAAAACTCAAATTCAGGGTGAAATCTTTCTGAAATTGACCCTGTTCTACATTAATCTTAGACTCCATCGAAGATTCATTTTTTGTTACTTTTTCTTCAGCCTCATGATTCTATCTACATCCAGATAAAAAAAAATATCATATACACCAAAGGAGAGATGAAAATCATGTATTTTAAAAAAATAAACCTGGAGATAAAATGAATAAAGTTGATTTTGAGGTTTTGACTGAGTGACTGGCATTTCAGTAGGATCAACCTCCTAGAGTAATTCCTAGAGAAAACTTTTAGAAGCTGCACAGAAGAGTTTCTGCCCAGGAAGGAGCTGAAGGACATGGCTATTGAATACAGTTGAATTTCTTAGCTGAAATCTCTAAGAAAAACTGGGGTCAACTTAAGAAGTGATTGTCAATAGCAGGGAATTAAAAATGTTTAAATACATGAAAACTCCAATTCAATTAATGTTTAAGCATTGCTGTTGTAAACACTCCTATGCAGCAGAGAGGTGCAGTGAAACCATTGAAGACCAGTGTTCCTCAGGTGGATCACGTTCTATAGACATGAATTTCTTTACCTGTTAAAGGAGAAACTATGATGCTTCTATGTGTTGTGTTTGTAGTATGTGAGTTATGTGTGTATCTTCCAAAGTAAATGCATATCTTATTGCCTTAGTGGGGTGAGTAGAAACACAGGTTTCTCTTTTAAACCTGCTTTAAAAACCTGAGAATTCAATAGGTGTAATATGGTGACATTTTCTGGACATTGGTATTGTCCTGAATGATGTTGCAGTGATGAATACAGGCCAATATATATCTTATCAAGCTTTTAAAAATGTGTGGGAGAGAGTTTAAACTATAATGTAAGCTATAATCCACACTTGGTGGCCATGCTCCAATGTGTGTTCATAAATTGTAACAAAAGGACCACACTAATGAAGGATGTTGTTAATGTGGGAAAGTGTGGGAGGGGTAGGGAGTGGGGCATATGGAAATCCCCTATATTTTTTATGAAACATTTATGTAATCCAAGTATCTTTTTAAAAACAAATAAATAAATAAAAAAACAATAAAATAAACACCTGAGAATTCGTTCAAGCACAAACTTCTAAAAGGACCTCATCATAGTATACCTGAATTATTTGCAAATTAAGTGCAGAGGAGGAAATAATTACCATGCATTTGCAAGCCCCAAATTGTATCCTATGCAATGACCACAAATTTCAATATATCATTCAAAAATGGTAAAATATAAAATAATATTAAATCACCAATTTGGAATTGCTTTTTCTGAAATTTCAAAATACAAAAGCATACTGATAATTAATTTTTTAATTATATGCCATGATCCCACAAGAATGAATGCAGGTACAGATAAATGACACCATAACTGAAGATTATTTTTAATTAAACCAATATGCATGTACATGCATTTATTTATTTAAAAATACAATTTTCTATCACCATGTTCTTCTAAGTAATTCTATTTAGAACAAAAGTAATGATTGCTGTTTTTTTTTAAAAACATCTGATAATGACACATTAAATCCAGATATTAAAGTAACCTTTATTCATAATAATGATATTAAAAAACCAAAAGTCATATAGAGTTAAATTTGCATTTGTAATTTTTAAGGAACTAGTTTTGTGACCTTAGAAAATTTATAAATAATTGAGGCCTGGAAATAAAACCTCACCCATCTTTTAGTTCTGTCTGTTTAGAAGAAGGAGGATTACTTAAGTGCCTAGCAGATAGTAGACATTAGCCAGGCTTTCTCCCTTTTACTTAAAGACTGATATGCTTTTGAAAGCTCAATGGATTAATTTTAAATTACATATAACATTTGTGAATCAAAAAAATTATATAACAAACATTTAGATGACCCTATTATCACTGAATATTGCCCTATTATTTTCCAGAATTACACACAGAGTCACAAAGAATTTGTGCATTGTCCAAGGTTGCACAGCTAGTAAGTGAAGGAAATAGCAACTCAAGCAGACTTGTTCCAGAATTCAGAGCTCTGGCAAAATCTTGCTGCCACCTTTCCTTGGGATATGTATGTGTGTGTCTGTTTGTTTCAACATAATTTTTGTAGTCTATAAAAGCTGATGGCCTCAGGACACTTTAAATCATACTGACATTCCAAAGTTGCCCTTGGTCCTTGTAGAAAAGGTCAAGATGTAGTAAAGAAACTCATATTTTCAGTTGGTTAGAAAAGAATGATAAGAAATATAAGCAAAGGAAAACTTGATTTATTTCCCTGATTTTCTTTCATAAATCATTTTTATTATTTTCTTAATTGCAATATCTTTAATGTTTCACAACCTTTATCCGAGGTTTTTTTCAAGGCTTCTTTCACCTCCATATTCTTTAGACTGTAGATTAGAGGGCTCAACATGGATTAGTGGGGATCACCACTGTATAAAATAGAGAAGTCATTTTATCTGTGTCCACAGAGTGGTTTGATTTGGGCTGTAGGTACATAAATATCAGTGTGCCATAGAAAATAGTAACAGCCGCCCTGTGGGAGCCACAGGTGGAGATGGCCTTGCGTCGCCCTTGGGTAGAGCGTATCCTTATAATGGCGGCAATGATAAAGAGGTGGGAAATGAGGAAAATTGAAGAACAACAGATCATATCAAAGGCAGCAAAGGCAAAGATAAGAAGTTCCTTTATGTGTGTGTCTGAGCAGGACAGTTCTAAGTGGGGAGGTCATCACAATAGAAATGGTTAATTACGTTGGGTCCACAATAAGTTAGAGGGAAAGTGATAATGGTATGGAACAGGGCAACCACAAAGCTGTATATATATGGAAGAGACATTAATTGAATGCAGACTCTTTTTGACATCAGTACTGAATGCAGGGGATTACAGATAACTACATAGGGATTATAGGCCATGGAGGCTAAAAGGAAACACTCAGAAATCATGAAAGTAAGAAAACAGCCAATTGTGTTGCACAAGCATAGAAAGGAATCATGTTGCATTCCACAGTAAAATTCACCATCATCTTTGTTGTAATGGCAGAGGAATAAAAAAGTCAACAAAGACCAAATGGCTGAGAAATTATACATAGGTGTGTGGAGTCTAAAGTCAATCTTAATTAAGATACTCAATCCAATATTCCCCAGCACTGTGACCACATAGATGGTTAAAACACCACAAAACATGGGGCCTGCATCTCCGACTGGTCTGTGATTCACTTGAGAATGAATTTTGTGATATAAGTGACATTAACGTCAGCCATTTATTCTGGGGGATTTTTTGCTGCAATTGAAGATTAAAAATGACACATCTCATGGTCCATGCCCATCCCGGGTAGGTGATTACTAGTGTCTTGCCACCTTGAATCTTGTGATCATGTGGCCAAAAGGTGGTCCTTACCTGTCTAATCACATGCCATTTTGTTCCAGGAAAGAAAGCCTTCCATTTTCAATATAGTCTTATTAAAATTTATTTTGCTTTGTATTTTTTAAAAATAAAAGAATATGTTGGTTAATGAAGTATCTTCTGAATGAAACCAAGTATGGAAATCACCACTAAAATGTCAATGTTTTTGCTACCACTGTCTTTTCTAACCATATATAAATATGGCAGTACAAAAACTATATAACTCTAAAAGATAGACATTTGTACTCCATTTTTCACTTTTGTACATTTCACACATTTTAAAATATATGAAAATAAAATAATTATATATGTGCCATGACTATATCTCCTTTCCCATTTACACATAATTATGCTATAAAAGCTGAAAGAAAATTGATCAGAAATACGGAGAAACATACAATTTCATTTACATAGGAATTAAAGAGACAGGTTTTATTCCCAATTAATAGTTCACCATAATTTTGTGTTTACTGTAAAAACGTTAACAAATCAAATAGTTTATCAAGCAGCTTGTAATTCTAAAGTACATGTAGATAAATATCTTTTCCCATAAATATTTGTCAATATATTTCTAGTGCTTAAAATATCTAAATCATTTACTCTGCTAGATTTTACTTTTAGCAACATATCTGAAGGAACTATTCAGCTTTAAACAAAGTTTCATGGAAAGGTATATAGGCAGTTGGAGCTCTTGATGCATGTTTCAGAATGTTATTTATATTTCTACCAGCCCTATAAAAGAAGACTATTCTCACTTTGCCTATTATTGGCCTCCTAAATTTAATATTTTCTCATGGAATGATTTCTCACAAAGTAGAATCATAAAATATTAATAATAAAAAGTGCCTAGAAAGAGCATGTCTAACCGCTTAACATTTCAGAATTAATTTAATAGTACTATTGCTATTACATCTTTTGTAAGAGTGTTGCCTTTATCATACACTGTATTTAGTATAATATTTGAATTATTTCATGATAGACTTTCACTAACCTGTCTGTCATTCCTAACAATTTAAAAAGAAACATAATAAAAAATCAGGCTTCTGCCTCTTTTTGCACAGAGAGGATGATGGCGAATGGATGTGATTGGTTATGTCTCACTGCAGAGACCATATTTCTAATCAATATGTGAAACTGCCCAAAGCTGTAGTGACTTTCTCCTTCAGCTTTAATCCCCGGGATAGAACAACAGGGCTGGCAGATATACCCATTTTCCACAGCATCAAACTAAATATTTAAGGTTTAGAAAAGACAAAGATGAAAGCTGTAGCTTATCAACAATTGCTAAGTTTTCCACGTAGTTTGCCAAGTTAAAACGACAGAGGCTACAAATTTAAAAGGTTAACAATCTAATGCTATCCTTTATAGTAAAATAATCATTGCATTTGAGAATATTCAGAATTGAGGGTACCCTTACTTGCATATAGGACTTAAATATACTAAATTTTTTTATCACAGTCTTTTATTTCAATTTCAGCTATGAACTTATGATTTGAACCTAGTTGAGGATATTTATAAGGTTACCATACAATGTAAAACTAAAGTAGATCATCTTCACTTTAAGATGGTGGCAGGGGAAGAGGTTTATTTATATCATTTTCATTTTTTCACTTAAAATAACAAAGACTATCCATAAGTTACAGTTTCTTCATTCAACTTGTGGAACTTCAAGATTTGTGGTGATTCCAAAGTACATGTCAAACCAAATCAGAGTGAACTATATGGGAAAATAAATGTATCAATGAGAACACTAACTATGGTACATTGTGGTTTTAAGAGTTGATAGTGAATTTGAATATTAAACCGAGGTTGAATTCCAAATTCAAAACTAACAGGTCACATAGAAACAAAATTACCCATGAAAATCTGTTAAATTACTCATAAAATATAGCATATATTATTCATGCAAGTCTCTCAATTTCTCTACATGTTTAAAAGTAACTTTTCTTCATGACCTGCAGTTTGTTTCTCTAGGATACTCTGAAGGAGCCATCATTTTAAATTCTCATCACTTATTCAATTATTCCCACATCTCTGTCAATTTTGAGGGGAATTCCTTAAAATAATAGGCATAATTTACCCACAGATTCCTTCAATAAGCATTGATGTTTCTTCATTTATTGTATCTTGTCTAAAGAAAATTGTGCCTCAAACTCTACTGCACATTGGAAAACTTAAGGAGGATTTCACAAAACAATGCCCAGGTGTGCCCCTTACTGTTTTATCGAGGGTCTGAAAGTGAAAGAGAGAAAGTCGAAGGGGGCAACCATCCATCAGTACTTTCAAAGCACGCTAGTTGGTTCTAATCTACAGCCACGTTTGAGAACATGTAATCTAAAGAATAAATTCAATGATTGGAATGTCAAGAATAGATTAGACATATTTTTAAGATTATTAATTTCCCTTTTGGTTTTCTTTGACTAACCTATATTTTAGTTTGAGTACATGATTTTACCAGGCAGCAGAATTCAATTGGAGTGTGCCTACCCTGTCCATATAAAACTGACTCACCAACAGCTATATGGACAAGGATAGTTTTAAAGATATCAGTGTCCACTTATCCCATTTCTATTTTTTTAGAAATAATCATTTTTAATCCTGGCTGATAACTGATTAAATATTTAAGAACAAGGATTTTCTTCTGTCTGGTTCTTTCCTACTTTCTGTAGATTCTATACTGTCCATGTACCTTCTCCATACATGGTTGCAGATTGAATTAAATCTCCCTTATATCCTAAATTTTAAAGAGTTTGCCTTGTTCCTGAAGGACTGAAGACATATTTCTGATATGTCTACTGCCACTTCCACATCTAATACAATGATAATGATTTGCACAGAGTGTTCAATAATAGGGAGGCGAAAAGTGGCCATTGGGAAACCTCGTATTTCCTATTAATTATTCTATTCATCAAGATACTTCCTGATTTATTCACAATCTTGTATTATCCAGGTCCTGCCCTGAATTTTATCAGGGTTTGCAGGGTTTTTCCAGGCTGGAATGTCCTCCATTCTAGGGCTGCACCAAACTTGGTTTCCTCACTAGAGTTTACCACCCAGACTGCAGAGGCACATTGAGTACCATCAGTGCACTACAGATATCCCGACACAGTGAGCTTTTCAGCCATAAGATGCTCCCCCATATTTCCCAACATGAACATAAATGTTATGCCATATGTGACAAGGAAAAGGTTGAGAAGCACTGGTTTCAGTCTGTTACCTTGAATCTTTGCTTTATGTCAAATATCCTTTTTAAGAGGCAGTAGCAGTAAAATGAGATACCAGTGGGTTTAAGCCTTATTTCAGGTTTCAAAAATTACAGTCAGCATCCATTTTTAATTTACCTATACATACAGCATTTCCAAAAGTCCAAGGACAGATTTAAAAACAAAACAAAGACTCAAACAACCAAAAATCACTGTTACCAGCACTTAGGCGTAGAGTCATTCTTGGCGACCCACGCACAGAGTAAAGTTTTAGATATGAAACTTCATATGCCTCCGAAGATCCCTTCCATGAGCCATGTAGTATAAACGCTCTTTTCTGGGTACTACTGTAGGAAGAAGGGCAAAGTGTATGATGCTTTGTTTAATTCAACAGGGAGTCTTTAAGGATTATGTGTGTATGTGTGTGTAAGAGAGAGAAAGAGAGAGAGAGGGAAATGGAATGAAAGACAGAAAGGTGGAAGGATGGGAGGGAAGATAGAAGGAAGACTGGGGTTTGGTAAAGTAGTATTTTAAGTGTAAATAGACGTATTCCTGTAGAAATTGCTGCTAAAGCACAAAGCAAGAAATGCAGGATGTTAGAGGTATTATTTCTGAATGCAGTAGGTTTCATCTAATATCATAGCTCACCACAAAGAGACGTTTGTAATGTGCAGATCAGCTTCATGTGCAAACTCTGTCTGACTCACCTGCTTAGCAATGACTCTGGCTCCATTGAGCACATTCTAAATTTGTTTGTGTGATTTATTGATTCCTAAGTCCTTTGGGTTTAAATTTGAAACACTAGAGATATCTGAAAACTGCAATATTTCTTTCCATGTTTTTCTCCAAGACAGACAAGACAGACAAATTATATTGAGGATTTGAAAAAAAAAATTATCTGCATTCCTAAAGAACCCATATTTTAAATATATTCATCAGAAATTTCCATGAAGGCAGAGCTAAGCTATACCACTGAAAACATCAATTGTAACAAATGTACCACACTAATGAAGGATGTTGTTAATGTTGGAAAGTGTGGGAGGGGTAAAGAGTGGGGCATGTGGGAATCCACTAAATTTTTCATGTATAAATCAATCAATAAATAAAACCCTTACACATTGATGGCAACAAAAACAAAGCATAAACCTCATAGCTTGTTTCATTTTAAGAGCTTAAACTTTGTGAAAGAATAAGACCAGCATCTATATCTTAAGTAAATCTTTTATGATAACTTGGCCAAGGTCCTTATTCTTTTAAGCCTCAATTTTCTCACTTGTATAATATAAGTAAAAATGGTACCTGCTTTAAAATGTTTTTTGGGGGGATTATTGAATGTGTTATTGTATATAAATTGTCCTGTAAACTATAAGTTTACTGGCAAATAGTGAGTTGCCCAAGTGTATTTGTTTAAAAACAAAAGAGAGAATCAGCACAATAAAACCAAAATACTCCCACAGCCTACATGAGAAACAGAATGGCTTCTACCACAGTTTTAAACTCAGTTGATGAATCTGGACAATTTGTTCAATTTTTCTGCTGGTCATCATGTCATCTTTAACAGAAGATGGCCCCCCCATATTCCTCAGAACTCTTTTATCTTTGTAAGTCTACACATGTCACATTGTTCCAATGTCTAAATATAGTTTCCATAGATGTTCACCATTCTTACCATCTTTTCAATGGAATCTATTATCTTTTTCTATTTTAATTGCAACTCTACATTTTCTGTATGCACACTTTAATAAAGTAATGAATAATACTTTTATTTCTTAATATTCCTATAGAAATTAAAGGATATTAATTTCAGAGTAAATTAGGAACTCTTATTGACCCATTTCTTTTTGTTTTCCGAAACCAAAATTGAAAAAGGGAAATGTGTTTTTATTGATGCTCAAAGTCCTTATCTTTTCATATTGGGAAACAAGTGTGTGTGTGTGTGGGGGGGGTGTAGGTATACTTATATAAATACATGTGTGTGAGAAACACAACTCACAGGATTAGCAAAAATTTTTGAAGAACAGTCTACTCTTTCCATTTTCACATATACCTTTACCCTTTCATATCCAGCTTTCCCTTCACCCCTGAAGTTGGCCTTTTGAAAGTTGCCTATCATTCTAGTTATCAATGTAATGGACTTTTTTTCATTTTTTAGTTGGATTTCCTCTGGAATTTGAAAATGTGTACATTGTCTCCTTCTTTGTCTTTTATGACACAACACTTCCTTTATTTTGTTTTTTTTTCCCTACTTTTCTGAATATCATTTCAGCCTCTTCTTTTCAACTTTTAATTCTTCCAGACACTTTTGGTAATGTCCACAACTTCAATTATTTTTGAGTCTCAAATCTATTTCTCATCTTACACATCTCCTCTCAGCTACAGAGCCTTATATTTAGATACCCAGTACTGAGTTCAAATTGGATGTTTAAAGGCATCACTAATTCTATACATCTAAGACCAAATTCTCAATATAGTGTACCAATATTTGTTCCTTGTTCTGTGTGCTTCATCTTGGTGAATAGCACAACTATTCCACATACCATGTGAATAAAATACTAGTATTTATCCTTGAGCCCTACATATTTCTTGCTTCCTAAATTTTATATCTATTTTATTTCCTGCATATTGCCCTGATTCATGTTTCCCTTTTATCTCCACTGACACTATCTAGCCACACGTATCATAATTTCTAATTAAAGACTATTAGAATAGCATTCTAATAGATCTCCAATGAACTGCTGAAATACAAACCTTATTGAATGTCCCCATGGCTTCAAAAAGTTTCACTGACTTTCTGAAATTCTTAAAATAATGTCAAATTCTATACTATAGTCTGCAAGGCAGGCACGATCTTACCCAGACTTCCTGCAGCAATGCTGTTTGCTCTTCCTCCAACTCCCATATGTTCTAGCCACTCTAACTTTCATTCCCTTCAGCCAAAGTTCTAAGTATCCTCTTGCAACAAGACTTAGAATATTGTTTCTCACCCCTTTTATGAATCCTTGCTTCAAAAGTCAAACCAAGTGTCATTTTCCTAGAGAAGCTTTTGTTGAAACCTGAACTTTCTTGGATTCCTCTTTCTATTCTCAGCACCATGTAACCTCTACTTGGAAGGAATTCCCACAATTTATAATTACATGCTCCTTTATAAGACCGTTTATTTTAGGGTCTCTCTCAATTGAATGTATGCTCAATTCAATTGAGGGTAGAAACCATGCCTTTTTTGCCCACCACTGTGTCTCTAACTCCTAGCAGGGGTACTAGTATTTAAAAAAAAAAAGTTAAAACTGTATTTATTATATAAACTTGTGTCATTCAATAAGATAATCCTGTAAAATGTGACTTAAGCACACACAAACACAACTTAGCATTAGATGGGAAAAGGAATTGTGTTTTGATATTTGCTTTCATTTTCTCAAGGTTTTACAATTAATTATTTGCATCAGCCTCAATCTAGACTTTTGAGATCATCAAGTTTAATATGGTCATTTTAACAGATGAGGAAACAAAGACTCCTCAAATTCATGTAGTTATATCTTAACTCTGGCTATGGGTGAATGAAAGCTCATCATAGTCTTCAATAAAAATAATATTGTTAAGCTCTCCCTTATGTATAGTTATGGATATTGTGCTATAAACCTTTCCAAGTCTGAACTGAGATCTATTGGAGCAAGCATTTATTATAGGGAAGGACTATTATATTGATCCCTCTAATTTTGAATATGTTTCAAAATGGCCATAATAAAAAAGTTTTTAAAAAATTTACTATATAAGAATTACATCATTTAGCAAAAATTTTAAAAAATGATAAAAATTGTAAGTACTTTTATGAGTATGTGGTTTGAAATATCGGTATATCTCTATTAAAATTATTATCAGAAATGCTGGCAAATCTGCACAATGGAAAGATAAGAGGCATATTTTTTTAAATGAAGAAATGAAACACTCTTTCATGAATAATGTGAAGATAGGTCAGTAAAATCTAAGGAAATCAATGAATTAAAATATAAAAATTTCACCACAAACAGCATTGCTTATATGCTGAAGAAAGTTAGAAATACAGTGGGAAAATTTCTATTTACAGTGTGTGAGCTCTTTCATTCATGTATATTGAACTCAGTTATATATTAAATAAAATAAATATGGGAAAAAGTCTCTAAATAAATACACTTTTTGGTTAAGAAATTTAGCGAAAGTGATAATATTCTCCTACTTAGTTATCTTTCGTTTAGATAGCTTAATTCATTTAGACTACCTTTTTTTTAAAGTAATAATAATAATAATAGCAACCTCAGCTGCAAGTATAAGAAAGTCATTAAAGATAAAATGACAAAGGGATACTCTGTCAGAGTTCCTTCCATCAGTTAGCTCCCTCGTTAGAGAGAGGCAAAAATAGAGATAGTTAAAGTACAGTATAAAAACCATAATAGTGATACAAGGAAGGCACAAGATCTACAATGAGAAAGGATTGATTACCGTTTTTCGGGGGGGCACAGTGTTAGGTAAGGAAAAGATTGAGTGAATTTGGGGAAAGTTCTACAAAGAAGCTAACTTTTGAACTTGTACTTGAAGGATGAGAAGGAATTAGATATTGCACAAAGAAGAAAGGCTGCAGAAAATATTTTAGTGACATGGCATGTGTAAAGACAAAACCTATGGTCACAGTCAGTGAAGGTGAGGCAGTTATTTTGGGGACAGGGAGACAAATAGCAGGAGACTAAGTTAAAAGACAAATGTCCAGTTCACAAATAGCCTCATAAATTATACCACTGAGGTTTGAATAAATACTACATCTGAGGGAAACGTAAATATTTTATAAACAAGAATGATAGAATCAGAGTAACATTTTCAAAAGGTGCCTCCATCAAGACTATTTGGAATGAATTGTAGTTGTGTTGGAGGAGAGCAAAAGTTCTAACAGGGAGAACTTTGAAAGTCTTTGGGGCTTTGAAGACTGCATAATAGTGCCAGTTTGGAAACAACACAAATGACCAATACTAAGGACTAGCTAAGCAAATTACAATGGCTTAACATGATAAAGTACCATGCATTGAATAGAAAGAGACTGATATGTAAGATAATTAATAGAAAACGTAGAATACTAAATGAAAAAAAAGCACGTAACATTCGGAGATTTATGTTTATAGCTGACTATTCCCTGGGTTGTGTTATTCGTATGGTGTGAAATTCAGAGTAAGACGAGTGGGATTCTTTAGGGGAGAATAAAAGTTTATTTTGACTGAGTATGGAAAACAATTTAGTGATATATGTATGTGTGTTTATCTTTCAATGTATCTATGTATCTTTGCATCTCTATACATAGATACGTAGGTATCTATTTATCTTTCTCTACCTGTCATCTATCTATCTACCTGTCTATCTATCTATTTATCTAATGTAATATCCATGCTATTACTATTAATAACATGAGCATCCCAGTTTTTTGTTACAGTTACTTCAAGAGACACTATTATAACATACTGTCTAGAATCTTAGACTGAATTTAATTTTGGAAAATATCCATAGAGCTAGAGATCACACACAGTTTATGAGCTCCAGCTTGGTGGGACCGCGGCTGCGCAGCTGCTGGGTTCTCCACGCTCACATCTCGGGCCTGGGGGTCTGCTGCGAGCATGGACGTTTGCTGCATGTCACAAAAGAATTTGAGTATAAAGAAGAACTTCAAGAAAATCAGATATATAAGTCTGATTTCCATGAAGTCCTTGTCATTCTCTGATGACAGTTGTGACAGCTTTGCTTCTGATAATTTTGTAAAAACAAAGCATAAATTCAGGTCAGATATCAGTGAAGAACTGGCAATTTTTTTTTAAATGAGGACTCTTGATAACGAATCTTTCTGCGGCTTTTCAGAAACTGAGGTGCAAGACGTTCTAGACCATTGTGGATTTTTACAGAAACTCAAACCAAGGGCAGAGGTCAATAAGGAACTGGCCAGTATTTTTCATGCCAAATCTGACGATGAATTATTTTGCAGCTTCTCAGAGAATGAAATACAAGAAGGAATGAGGCTTCAGCCACGCAGTGAAGGCTGTGGGACCCGCAGTCAGTAGAGATGGTATGGAACTCTCTGGATGGCAATGACATTCCAAAATGAAATACCAGGGGGCAGCCAACAAAAAAACAGCCCCCCTTCAGTACTCAGAGAATTCAGTGACTGAGGCAAGTTCTGATTCATATGATGAAAATGGCATGGAATTTTTGGAGAAAAGGGTTTTAAATATAAAAAAAGAACAAAACAATGCTTGCAAAACTTCCATCAGAATTAGAAAATTTCCCTGGCTCACTTCCTGGAAGACGTTCCCTACCAGGCCCCAGTTCACAATCCAAGACACCCCAAAGATGTACATTCCCAGGTACTGCTTCTAGGAGAAACCCTGAACAGAGAGCTGGACCATTTACCAGGTCAAGGTCACAGGTTCTTGGGTCCCCTAGCGCTCTTCCCACTAGGAGGAGGAGGAAGAGGAAAATAAGTACATGTTGGTGAGAAAGAGGAAGACCATGGATGGCTATATGATTGAAAATGACTTGCCCAGAAATCGTGGCCCAGAATCCATAACCCTTACACATATAATTCACTCAGTGGAAGAAACTACAGAGGACGAGTTGGAGAACATCTGCAGTAACTCTCGAGAGAAGATATAGAACCATTCATTGGGATCTTCCTGTCATCAGTGTTGCCAGAAAACTATCGATAATAAAACAAACTGCAGAAACCCAGACTGTTAGGGCATTTGAGGCCAGTTTTGCAGTCCCTGCCTTTGAAACTGTTATGGTGAAGAAGTCAATGATGCCACTCTGGGCCAGAGCTGGCATTGTCCTCCTTATAGTGGAATCTGTAACTGCAGCTTCTGTATGCAGCGTGATGGATGGTGTGCAACTGGGGTCCTTGTGTATTTCGCCAGAAACCATGGTTTTGGGACTATGCAGGTGTTCTTGAAAAGTCTGAAACAAATTTGAAATGCAAGGGTAATATCTGGGAGATTCACAACTTGTCATTTGATTGAAACCCAAGTTAAGAATTTTGATGATTGGTCTGTCTTATAGGGAATTCAAATAAAGTTAACCTCATAAGAAATACTTTCTGGGATGCAATGGAAATATATTGCTAGTTATACTTTGCCCTCCTGCAGTTTCTCCTCTGCTTCTCGGCCATACTACCCTCTTATTTCCAATGGATGTCAGCACTACTTATTTCCTGAATTCTTTTTGAATGACTTACATTATGAGTCTTTGCTCTTGAAATTGAAACAGCCTATTGTTATTGGGTGCCTAAGGGTTGCCTCCTGAGAATCTCCTTGTTGCTCAAATATGGTCTCTAAGCCAAACTCAGCATATGAATGCATTACCTTCCTCCCAGCATGGGACATGACTCCTGGGGATGAGCCTCCCTGGTACCGAGGAATAGCTACCAAGAACCAACTGGCAATGCTACTGGAAAAAGGCCTTGTATAAAAGGGGGAAACGGTAAAGAAAAATGAGTTTTTATGTCTAAGAGACTTCAAAATGAGTTGGGAGGTCATCCCAGAGGTAACGCGTATGCACATCTCAGTAGGATCTCCTAAAATTCCAAAGTGGGTATCACACCAATAGTGGCGCTTCTGAGGGCTCTGGAGACACTCAGGTCCTATGTCAGGGTGGATAGCTCCAGAGTTCGGTGCCTTACAGTGAGCCCTACTTTGGAGTTTGTGCTCCTGAGAGTGACATAGTTGGACTCAACTATGTCTTCCTGGCACATGGCTCATCTGTCCCTTCTATTCAAACCTGGAGTTTGTAGGTATATATTCAGACTTAAGTCTTTGGGCTGTCGATGTGCTAGGTGGGCCCAGAACCTCAGTGGAGCAGCAACTCCTACTCTACAGCTCAATGGACTCACCCAGGACACCTGGCAGGGATATGATGGACAACGGCCATCCCAGGGAATGGAGAGAATCTGAAGGTGCAGGCAGGATAATCCTATCCATCTTCCCCATGGGATATAAGTCCCCTCTCAAATGGAAGTGGAGTGGACATCACCATCCCAGACTCCTCAGAATGGGGGGAAGAGCTATGGACTAAAGTGGGCTTACTTGTATTCTACTATAGACATATTTTGATTCAAGCAATGGAAGAATTTACAACATTAATGTGGAGCCAGTGGCCACTGGAGGCTCCGATGTCGGGGTTGAGGGAAAAGCAGTTGTAATACAAGGGCTTTTTTGGGACTTGGGAATTGTCCTGCGTGATATTGCAATGACAGATATAGGCCATTTTATATCAGCATATAACATGCAGAACTGTGTGGGAAAGAGAGTGGTCTACAGTGTGAACTATGTTCCATGCTTAATGGCAGAGCCCCAGGATTTGTTTATCAATTGCAATTAATGTGCCACACTAGTGAAGGATGTTTATGTGGGAGGTTGTGGGAGGTGTGGGAGGTAGAACATATGGGAATCCCTATATTTTTTGTGTAACATTTTTGTAATCTAAGTATCTTTTTAAAAAAATTAAAAATTTAGAAAAATTGTTGTAGGAAACACATCCTGGGAAATAAGGATGTCATTACTTCAGGAGTAGACTGATTTGAAGTTCTTGGTATAAAACTTGAGTATAATTGTACTTCTAAACAAGTTAATTTCAGTGTCTGTGGGAGGTATTACAAGTTAACTCTTGGACTGTTGTATGTAGAAAATTGATACTAATACTAATCTACAGTACTTTGCAGATTTTGCTTTCTTGAAGAAATTTTAAGCTGGGCACAGGGTTCATCTTCAAGTCTTCAGTGCTTTTTATAACAATGAGAAATACCTTTTTGGATATAGGTGACTTTCACAAGTTTGTAACTTGTCAAACTGCCAGTTTACTTTGTGGGCAGTATTCATGTTACCCACTCATCCCCTTTTAATTTTTCGTTAATCAAATCTTTGGTAGAGGTGAAATCATAAGTGCTTGTGTATACATTGTGCTTGCATGCGTGGCTTGCTGCTGGGCCTGTTCAGTGTTTGATGTCTCATTGGACCTTGACTCAATACATGTAAATAGAGATTTTGGTCTGTAGTGCTTTTATACAAAGGTTGTTTTTTTTTAATAATAAAATGTTTTGCTCTAAGAAAAAGAGTTTGTGAGTACCCATTCTACAAGTAACACCTTGAATCTGTATTTTAACACACTCATCAGCTGTGGTATAAGGCAAATTATTTAACTTCACTGACCCTCTCTTTTATCATCTGAAATGTGGGGCTTTTTTACCTACATCATAGTGTTCTTGGGAAGATTTACACTAAAAGTATGCAGATATTTTAACACTTTGCCCAGGGCAGGAAAAGCACCCAATAAATGTTAGCCACTTCTTTGATTGTGGTCAGCAGTATCATTCTGTCCACAATCACAGTATCATTAATTTGCAGTTGGCAAAGATATTTAGTGTCCCTTATAAATTTATTCCTCAAAATAGTCCTGTGCTGTACATAGTTTCCCCATTACTTAAATGAGATTCAGAATTTATGACCTTCCCAAGAGTTCATGCATAAATAGTGGAAGAGCCTGGCATAAACCTAGGTCTGGCTCAAAATCTTCTTTTCTCACGACACTCTTTTGTCTCCCAAAGGTAGTTGTTTTTGTTAGAAAAAATCACCATCCCTGAGGAAACAGATAGCTACCTCACTGCACTTCAAACTGTGTATTCATTAATTTTAATGAAAATTTGAAACTTTATGATTCTTCAATTGGTTTCAGTTAATATGTCCCCATGAAAAAGCTCAGAAAACAGTCAATTTAATAAGGCCCCTGGAAACTGATTAGCCAGCAATTGATTCACTTTATAGCAATTACGATAGGGAATTCTATTTGTTATGAATACTTTTGTAATAAGACCCAAAGAGACAGGTTCATCATTCAGAGTTAAGCAAACTCTGGTTTCAATTTCTCTTTAATTAGTGATCAGCAATTATTTAGTTAAAAACAATATAGAGTGGTAGCTCCAGAAAATGGCATTTAAAAATTTTTTTTTCCCATAGTCTGAACTTTTGCAGCCTGACTAGAAATAGTTTAAATCTATTTCTAGTAAGGCAATAGACAATTGAGAACTCCAAAATTTTGTGTTGAAACATGGCATATGAATCTGTACCAAATATTTAGGGAATGTAATCACTGATTAAAATCCTCCAAAGTCAGCAGCGAACCACTCTTGTTATCACAATTGAATATTTCTTTCACATATTCAATGACTATAAAGTTACATATAAATGGAAGCTAAATGATATTTAATCTTCCCTGAACAAAGATATCCAGAAGAGTTGACTAAGCAAAAGCTTACTCATGTGGATATAGGATATAAATATGAAATGTGAGATACGAATAATATCAGTACAAAATAGGATATACCATGCCTGCACAGTTTGGATGGGGGTGATGGTCTGTGAGCTGCAATAATTGGGCCAAGTATTACCCACAAGGTTATAACTGCAAGACCTGAAAGTGGAAGAACTTTCTATGGTTTCAGCATACCTTGCATGTACGCATTATGAACTAAACTATGATAAAAACTTATGCTTACGTTATGAGCAATTTCTAGAAATAAAACAAGCCTCACAACCTGGCCACCATGTAAAGATTATGCTAAAAGATATCAAAAGATGTTAGTTTAGGAAAAAATACTAAAATAAAGTTGCTTTAAGTAGGAAATCAAATTTACTGTTAAATATATCAGGGAAACAATTGCATATGTGTGCATGTGTCTGTGTGTATCTGTATGTTCATATCAAAACTGATGGAATACAATGAGGCCGTATGCCAAGCATTATTCACATATAGACATAGATGCTTTTGTAGTTAAACATAACAGGAAAGACTGAAATTAGGAATTAAGTACCTGAAATTTTGGTTTAAAAATGCCTTAGGCAAATTGACTTGGTAGTTAGAAATAAAAAGCAAAAATAGCTAAATAAAAGTCTATATAATAACTAGCACAATATTATATGATGATGATGAGAATAATAATAATAAATAATAGTAATATATACATGTGGAGAGAAATGGCCCTGCATTCTGTCTGTAATCTACACAACTTAGGTGACAATAGGTACCACTTATTCCTTCTACTGGGGTTTGTTTTTCTTAAGTGTACATGGATAACAAAAAAAAAAAACCACTATAGAGTAAAAATATTAAAACGTGTATTTAGTGTTTGAATAAATGTCAAATGTTATAAAGCATGAAAAGGACTTAGTAAAGTGTCTGCAAATATGTATATATATGTTATATATTTATGTTGTGGTTTTATTTACAACAGCAAAACAGTTATTCAGTCTTGCAAAAATGTTTTTATTTTCAGCAATTCTCATTTATTATCAGAAAAAAGGGTAATTATTAGAAGGGAAACAGAACTTAATGCAGAGTTGAAAAATAATACTCAAATTTATTGTCAAGAGGGTATTTTATTAGATTGATATTTTTAAACATAAGGATTAGTCTAACAAATAATTTGATTGTATTAGTTTAATTTTTTGCTTTAATTTATTAAATAAAGATGAAAGGGGAAATCACATTGTTCTCTCAATAAATTAAATATGCATATGATAAAAATACACATCAAATGTTAAAACTCCAGGAAAGAAGCAAGTAGTAAAACTTTAATGTAATCAAAATTATCTTCCATAACTCAGTAGTCACTATCACATTTAATGGAGAAAGATAAGCAACATATCAATGAATATCAGAGAAGATGAGGATTTCTGTTATCACCATTATTATTAATTTTGTAAGTCTCTAGAGTAGGGATCTTTGTAAAGGTGAGGATAAATACAACAGGAGAAATGGAGAGTTGAAAGAGAGGAGCCAAATGCAGTAATGATTAGAAAAATAAATAGTAGACTTAAGCATTAACAAAGAGATGGCAACTTTCCTGTTATTTCTGTATAATATGATGGTTTACTTAGAAAATAAAAAAAAGCCAAACAAAAGCTATTAAAATTAATAAAATTCTATTAATATAACCTGTTAAAAATACATATGCACAAAATTATCAGCTTAGCCATGTATCTGTCAGTCTCAAGAATATTATTGGCCAGAACAAGAACAACAAAAAAAGCTGAGAGTGGTAGTAAATATTGGACTGATTTAAAGGCACTTGGAAAAATTTCCTGAGAGACATCTAAAAATTCAAAAATGATGGAAAAACATAGTATATTTTATATTGAATTATACCCAATATTACAAATACATTAATTCTACCCTCAAGTTAATTTAACTTCTGGGGTCAATAATTTAGGGATAAATCCTCTAGCACTGACTAAAATTTGTCCTTTGAGGTCATCAAGAAAGCCTTCTTCTTTTCACAGGTAGAAGGGGAAATTGGTTTATATATTAGTTTTCAATATCTGGTCATTTATTTAGTCCCTTCATTAAATCATATAACTTTTAGATAGCAATATATTGAAATAGGTAGTTAGGGGGAAAATTTGCTCAGACAATTTATTTTTCATGAAATAAAATTCATAAGGCTCTTCTTGAGCTCTATTTTTCACTATTATGATGCTATCATGAAACATACACAGTATGGATCCCTTGCACACGTTTTCATTGTATTTGTTTCCCAATATCATTTTTATGTTTTCCCATTTCCCTAATATATTGGTGTCTAATGTCACCATACTCCACAAGAAAAAGACAAATTAGTAGTAATTTAGGGCTATGTAGCTTCATTAACCATTTTCAAATTGTTCTAGCCTCTAAGAAGTAAGTGCTCAAATAAGCATCTTTTGGTGACCACTAAGCTTTTTAGAAAGTAGTCTCTTAGCTTGAGTATGTGGAGCTAAGGTGTTTGGAGGAAATTTTTCTAAGTACATTTTGGATCCCTTATTTTTAAGAGATTCTTGTTTCTTTTCCCTTACCCTTTTGCTATTTAGGACCTGGATTTTAACAAGTAATCCTTGTGCTCCTAGGAATCATTCTTTACCATAATATTGTTCTTTTTGTTTTGATTTTCCTTTTTCAACCAAGACCTTTGAAATACTGATCAAATTCAAATGATTAAATTGGGCCAAGGAATTTATTTATAACTCTATGTTGATGAAGAGGATGCTTATTCTGTCTTGCTAAACTGACAGAATATATTCTACATATACTTGCAGAATTATTCCTAGTTATCGAATTCGCTCTTTGCGTGATTATTTGCTGGGGGTATTTCTTGCCTCCCAAGAGCAATCTGACATTCTTCCTATGGTCTGTATTAATAGTCTCTGTTTACCATACTTCTCCAATTCTAGAATTAAAATATGTCTAGTGATCATGGTTTCCATTAAAAACTGCAAGTACCTTCGACCAATGAGACATCATTTTAGAGTGAGAAGTTGTGACCTGAGCAAAGTTGAAAGCTCCATAGAGATTAAGTCAGTATCAGAATCCAAGTTTTGGTCTGAAGAACTTGCTCAGGGGCTGAGAATGACAGGAAAATCTCTCAGCTTTCTTCTTGCCAACTGGGTCACGATTCCTAGGCATTATCCTGCATCCTTGGCCTGAATCTCTTCTTGTGCTTAACCGTTAGAGCACTGATACTTTGGTCTTAACTCTCACTCCTCCATCTCTTAACTTTGATAGGATACGAGTCTACATCATCTGTACTTCAAAGGGAACTCGAGCTCAGGCTACAGTTTTATTCACTTGTCTTTCCTCTGTTTCCATAGTGCCAGTCACTGATGCAGAATAAGGAGGCAATAATATTAAATAAATTGAATTTAAAAAATTTGTTAACAGATATTTTTCCAGAAGCAGTCCATTCAACTGAGAGGAAGCAATGACTTTTCTGGGAAAGTAGCATATTACAGAGGAAGAATGGTAGACAGGAAGGTAGAATGTTTGATTCCTCTCCTGGTTCTTGCACACTGAGTGGTGAGATAGGGCAACAATGTCAAACTTTCTGAACTTATTACTAACCTAACTGAACCTATTGCCTCTCTCTTGTCTACGCTCTTATTTCTAGCATCCAGCACTATGTTGGAAACCTAAAAGATGCCCTATAATTACTTGCTAGAAGCATGCATGCATAAATGAAAAAACGCTTACAAGATTTTACAAATTAGTTAAATTGTTTTCTGAGCTATACAATTTCATGGTACTAATATTTGTACAATTGTTGAAAGACTCTATAATACTTACTAGCTAAGAAAATGGCTTTGAGATCAGAAGTTCCTTAACTGTAAAATTAAATAATATAGTACCTGTTTCATAGCATTGTTGGAATTAAATGAGATAATGTAAAGCACTTTAGTATCGAATGTACAAGATAAGAACTTCTTAAATGTTTTTACTATTATTTCCAATATCTCTTCAAGTAAGCAAGTGGTTGGGCCTCCTAGGTCTACTGATACACTCAAGGCAGTTAAAGAATAAAGTGGTACACTGATTTCTTGAGCTATTCAGAAGGTGTGAAAAGTTTTATACAGACTTCTGACCAGTTCTGTGATACTAACATTTGCTGATGTCAGAATCGTTCCGTGGAAAAAGAATATTTAGATGTAAATTTTTGTTCTATATGTATGCTAAGCTACTGAAATTTGTTTGTAATTTAAAATGTGAAGATTCATGTGAGTATATAATATTTTAACTTTCTATAAAGTATACATTTAATATAATTCATGATAAATTAAGTAAAATACATATACTACCTATGTAAATTATCATCCATTAATATTTAAGGAATTCACATGAAACATTACTAGAATTTTAAAATATGAATTTTCTGTTTAGTGTAAAGTAAAGATGCAATTTAATATTTCTCATTCAAATAATCAATTAAGCCAACAAAAATTTTTGAAATCATTTCATCCCTGATCTGGGGATAAGAGAATAAATGGAAGATATAGCAAATTTTACCGATAATGGATCTTGAATTCCAGATGGCACAGAATGGTCTCAAAAGTTAGGGGGAGATGAATTAGGCAAAAAACGATGGGAAAAGAGTCTGACGGTGATTAGAGTAGAGGAGATGGGGGATGAGTTGGGAGGCTGGGCTTTCTTATGTGACTGTCATAAATTAAGACGAAAAGGATAATGAGATAAGTCCTTGAGGGTTTTAGACAGATAATGGTAGTGAGAACAGTTTGTGCTGTTATTCAGTGTCAGTTTGAGATGTATATTTCCTGTCCTGAGTGCAGGAATATTACTCTGAGCATTGGGCAGTAAGGGAGGATCAGATTTATGGGTGTATCTCTTTATCCCTGATGACTGTGCTAGAAGGCAAGAGGAAGTATAGTCTTTATTCCAGTGTACAGGTTCTTTGTTGCTCCCTGTTGGAGAAAGAAAGATTTTTCCTGAAATGTGCATCTTGACATTTGTTGAAAGATTTGGGAACATCTGGGGAAGATGGCTTAAACATATGCATCCAAAGTTCACCTCTCTTTACCAGCCTTTCTTCCTTTTAAAATATAAATATTTAAGACTATAAACTTCTCCATTAATACCTTTTTTCAATGAAATAAATTTTTATTATGTAGTATTTAATTATGATTCAGTTCTAGTCATTTATGAATGTCTGTTATGATTTCTTATTTAACATATAGGTTATTCTGTTTCTTTTTTTAATTTGCCAAACATGGCAATTTATAATTTTACTTTATAATTTCATTACATTCCAATATAATTGTTCAGTGTGATTAAAAATACTGTTTAAAGATAGCCATTTTTGAAATCTGTTTATAATTGCTTGTGATAATTTTTGTAAATGTTTCATGTCGTCTTAAGAAAAATTCATATTCTTTTATTTTTAGAGGCAGAAATTTTTATTTCTGTGAAATATATAGCTATCTGATTATTCAACTCTTGTAAATTTTTACTGTTTTTTCGCTTGGTAATTATTAATAAGTATTCTAGAATGCTGTGTTGAGAGACCCCATTTTAATGGCTTTTTTCTCAATCACATTCTATATTTCAAGGTTGTTGTGTTTTGTTTGTACATAGAAGTTTAGAATTTGCATATCTACTTGATGAACTAAATATTTTATTATTATACACTAAACTTATCTATTCCTAATAATGTTTTTGTGCTAAAAGTCTTTTTTCTCTGATATTAATATTACCAAGCAAGCTTTATTTTGATTAATGCTGTCAATTACACACTTTTTCATAATTTTACTTTTTTTCCATGTCTTTATGTTTTA
This sequence comes from Cabassous unicinctus, assembly GCA_029593785.1. NCBI lineage: Eukaryota > Metazoa > Chordata > Mammalia > Cingulata > Chlamyphoridae > Cabassous > Cabassous unicinctus. The sequence goes on along the minus strand of JAQZBX010011700.1, from coordinate 17,140 downwards.
GGCATATCTTTTAAAATATATTATCTGGATTTGGTTTTTTATATACATTCTGAAAACCTGAGTTATATCCATTTACATGATTATTGATATAATTGGAATTGTTTCTACTATCTCACTTTTTATATCCATTTGCCATCCTATTTCTGTATTTAATTTTTCTTTGGTCTTGCTTTATTTAAAGATTAAGATTTTTGTTTAATAGACCCTCTACTGATTCAGAGTTTATATGCTGTTTCAATTTTTCAGTTTGTTACTCTGAGAATTTTACCATGCACATCTAACTTAAGATACCTCAAATTAATATCTGAGTACACTTTATGAAAAATATTTGCATTTAGAAGACTTCAACTTTGATGATTTAACTCTGTAATTATGATGTTGTTTTGCAGTGTTCAGTTTTCTGTCCTTTTATAAACTCCACATTTTTAAAATCATCCTCATCAATATAATTGTCATCGTTTCCATCGCTATAATTTATTCAGGCAATATTCATTTGGATTTACATATAAATTTACAATTTTATTTGTACATTTTTCCTTCTTTTATCTCAGGCCATTTATCTTTTTCCTGAGATATATTATTTAGATTTCTTTTTCTCCCTCTCTCTCTCTTTCTCTCTCTCTCTCTTTCTTTCTTAATTTCTTAAAGAAATTTTACATTACATTAATGTTGCATAAAAATATAAGGGACTTCTATATGCCTCACTCCCTTCCCCTCCCACAGTTTCCCACATTAACAACATCCTTCATTAGTGTGGTACAATTATTAAAATTGATGAACACATATTGAAGCATTGCCACTAACCATGGACTACAGTTTACATTACATTTTATACTCTGTGCAATTTTGTAAGTTATGACAAAATATATAATGATCTATATCCATCATTGCAATGTTGTTTTTAATTCAAGTCTTGGTGGTCATTTTTCATATCTTTATTTCATGTCATCTGTTTTTAGAGGGCTGTTTGATAAACATTTTTTGAATGAATGAATGTTCTTGGTGCAATAATAGTTTTCTTTTAGATTATATTTCTTATTGTATATATAAATATATATTTATTTATATACACACACAACACACACAGGCATAGAACATACTTGAGTTTCTGTGGCAATGGCAAAAAAACTGATCAACCATTTGGTGTTCTAGGTATACTAATAGGAAAGAGGTAGAGATTTAGAACCTGAAAATGATTATTGCATCTTCTAGAGTGATTAAGTTAATTCCATTTATCATAAGGAATAACTGTCCATATAAAGGGATTGAATGACTCAACACTATCAAGGAGGAAGTACTTCTGGCCAGGGACTGTAAAGATAGATCTGGGCAGCAACAATATATTAAGGTTGGGATGAATTGGAAAAAGTTACCAACTTAAGCATATGGTTAGAATTCAAAAAATGACTATAAATATTCCATATAGATTATAAGTATCTATGAAGGAGCATAAATTTATCCACTCAAGACTAGCCACAAATTGAGTAAAATTTGATATGGAAATGGAAGAGAATGGTTACAATTACATGCTATCAATATGAAATTGTCCAAAATTCGACTAGTTTACACAAGTACCCAAACAACCAGGTTATAAAACAAAATGTGCACACCACCATGACACCACCACCACCTCCAATTACAGCAACAAATACATAAATAAAATTTCTCTTTGGGTTCCAAACAATGTTTTGGACTTGTTGAGATACACAGATGATCAGCAGATCACTGAACAGGGAAATGTGAGATGAGCGTCTGTTGTTGGTTAGGTGCTTGCCCTTGGATAAGTCTCTTCCCACTCTCGGATTCAGTTTCTCCATCTTTATAATGAGGAAATTTATCTAGGCTCTCTTTAAAATCCTTTCTAACCATCTATGTGTCTGTGTATATATAAGAAATACTCCAGAGGGTTCTACACCATTCTAAATTTCTATTATAATTTCTTATTTGACATATCAGTTATGTAGTTTTAATTTTAATTTCCCAAAGTATGGGGATACTTTTATAATTTTGTCATTAGTGTCCAACTTAATTGCTAATTGTTATCACGAAATACAACCTGAAATAAAATCATTTTTGACGAAATTTTAGACTTGTTTTTTGCATATCTGCCCATAACTACTTACAGAAATACTACTGAGATATATAACTAAAAAACTCTGAATCTTTTTATAAAAAGTACAATATTTAACCATGGTTTCAATGATTAAAAAAAAAAAATTGTTCTCTCTATTTAGATATTAAAGCCAAAGCCTCACATATGAGATGAAGAAATGTCCAGAAGAAACAGTGAAAGAATTTATTCTCTTGGATTTAACAAGCCATCCATAGTTGTGAGCTGTCTTTTTCTGCACTTCCTTGTAGTTTACATTGTCACTGTGGTAGGAAACTTGGGCATGATTGCTTTAATCAAAACTGATTCTTGACTTCACACCCCCATGTACTTTTTTCTCTCAAGTTTGTGTCCTCTAGATCTGTGTTTCTCTACAAATGTTACTCCCAAAATGCTAGAAAATTCCATATCTCAGAAGAAGACCATCTCGTATGCAGGGTGCTTCGTGCAGTGTTATATTGTCATTGCTGTAGTCCTTACGGAGAATTGCATGTTGACTGTCATGGCCTAAGAGCACTACATGGCCATCTGAAACCCCCTGCTTTACAGACAGCAAGATGTCTGTGTCCACCTGGTCATTGTTCCTTATGTCTATGGCTTCCTCCTCAGTGTGATGGAAACTTTGAGGACCTACAACCTCTCCTTCTGTGGTGGTAATGAGATTAGCCATTTCTACTGTGCTGAACCTTGTCTTATCAAACTGGCATGCTCTGACACCTATAGTAAAGAGTTGTCGATGTACATAGTCGCTTGCTACAGCAAAGTCCAGTCTCTCCTGGTCATTCTCACATCCTACATGTTTATCCTTGTGGCCATCCTCAGAACCTATTCAGCAGAGGAGAGGAATAAAGCTTTCTCCACCTGTGTCTCTCACCTGAGTGTGGTCACAGTCTTCTTTGTGACCCTCTTCTGGATGCATTTGAGACATCCTACAAAGGAGTCTGTGGAGTAGGGCAAAATGGTGGCTGTGTTTTATACTATGGTGATTCCCATGCTGAACCCCATGATCTATGATCTCAGGAAAAAGGACATGAAAAAGGCATTGTGAAAAGCAATAGGGAAACAAAAATTGATAAAATAAAAGTTTGAAATTACCGTTAAAAAAATCCTGAAGTGGTGTTTTATGTGATATTATTCAGTTATACATTACATTTTAGGCTAGTGGTGCACAATACCTTTCTGACTTTGTTAAACAGCTAACTGGATTGAAATCACAGAATTTAGTAGTCAAAAATGGGAAGGATAAGATGTACCATTTAAGCAGTTCGTTATCATTCTTGATTGTATTAATTAGCATCACTTCTTGTAAGACATAGTCACTTAAACAATGTAGGTTTTTTTTTTCCATTGTTTTATTTTTTTTTTGGTCAGATAAGACGTTTGGAGGTAGGTATTCCCTGACTTGTAAACCAGGGTTATTAGGTTAGGTTGCTAGACTCCTTACATCCTGTTTTATATTGACTATAGCTTAGTTCTCAAAGTTACTTCATGATCCAAAATGGCTGCTAGAGAGCCAACTTGTGCACATGTTATTCAGATGCACTAAATTTTCCATACAACATATCTGCTTATATCTCATTGTCTAAAACTTAATCACATTTCCATATCTCCGTGAAAAAGAGACTTGGAAATGTATATTCAAAGACACTATGGACCAGAATAAAAAATGAGGGTTCTATATCTATGGATCTAGCTACTTCTATCCTCCACACCACTGGTGAATAAATGTCTAAAATTACATGGGCGGAAGGCATTTAAGGTAGCTCTCTTGGGAAAATAGAGATCATAGGAAGGTGCTTTAAACATGAAAACACACATACACACGGATGCAATCTAAGCTGTTCTCACTTCAATGCTTCTACTTTGCCAATAGCATGTAACTCAACCTTTTCATTTACTTTCAAGTTAAGATCACATGACAACCTCTCCTCAACCAGTAAACAAAGTTTTAATTAACCTTTCAGTGTAAATCTTTCTCCATGTTTTGATATTTTCAATTGCTTGCTAGGATTTAAAGAAATTTAAAATCAGTAATATCTTAGAAACTCTCTGATCTGAAAGCTTTATATATTGATGAGAGGAGTTGAACCCAGAAACTTTCCCATAAGGCTAGACTGAAGTTGTCCATTGTTTTATTTTTGAATGAAGGTTTGTGCTAATTATGTACTTACAGGGATGACATAACCTTGAATGCCTGAAACTCTTGCTGCATACTGTATCCCATATAAAATTTTAATACCCAATATTTTTTTCTTTTTAAGAATATTTTGGTCTTACCCCATCCTAATTTAAGTAATTTATTGCTACATCACTTTCAATTGTGAAAATGTTTCAAATGTGAAATATTTTATTCACAGATGGGAAGGTTTTGGATGCATGCAAAAGCCTCCGAAGAATTTTTGAGTAAATTCTCTTCTAAAATATTTTTTCAAATAAATTATATATTTTCAGAGGTCCAGTATTAAAATCAAATAGACTTTTTCTTACATCATCAAAAATGTCTTGCTCATCTATTGTTTTGTGGACTTGTTCTAAGGGCATCTGGCTGTGTTAGAAATTAAGATTATATAGAAGATATAATTTTACTAAACATTTTCTTCCTTTTCTTTTCAAGGATCATTTTAACATATAGAAACGACTTTTAACAGTTGCTTCTTTAAAGTTATTTTATAAACCATTATATTTAGGTATTATGCAAAATTGTTTAGATGTTCAATCATATGTCAAGTCAGGACTTACTACCATTCTGACTTTCCACTCATTTCTTTATCATCCTAGCATTTGAGATTCTAATATAGTCTTAGTAACATTACCATATACCTGCACCTTTAGGTTGTTAAAGCATGGTCATAATTGCTAGCCCTAAATCAACAAAGCGCATGAGTTCACTATAATTTTCTTACTTAATTTCTTTGTCAGTTAATATAATTCTTTAAAATATCTTACCAATAAAGGCAATAGTAAGTTGTAATTCACATCTGAGGAAAGGTCTTGTGATCTTTATGGATATTTTTATGACATGATTTTTTACAAATTTCAAACCCTCTTGTGCCACTAATTTCAAACTCAGGAATCAAGAAAGAGTAGAAGTCAAGTTACATGGTTGGCCTGAGAAAGACATTATACATATCTTTAAATACTGAACACAGAAACATATGTATTTGGGATAACAGAATTAATTATTGAATGATGAGGGAAGAAAAATCTAGCAGAAGAGAATTTGAATGATATTCCAAAACTGGCCAGGCCCAGTGATGCTTCCTATCTCATCTAGCCATGCATCATGAAAGTTAAAGGAAGCACAAGGCAGGCAGTAATTCACATGTAATAGTATATCACTATTTTGTAAAATTAATATTAACTATGAAAAAATAGCCATCAATTCAATAAATAAGTTTTTGGCTTGTATACAAATCTGCCAGTATAAGTACAAATTATCAAATTGTGGATTGTTTTTACTTGTGAGAACACTGTTAACAGACTCTTCCCATCTTTAAGCTGATGACTACATTGATAGGGTGAATCTATTCCCCACTCATTAGAAAATGAACTATGACACCTTATTTCAAAGAGTTTGTGTTTTCAGATTAATGGGATATAATGTTCAGGGATTTGTGAAGATTTATTAAAATCTTGTTGACTGATAGATGGATAGAGAAAGCCCAAACAGTCTTGCTTTGTAGGTTATCATTATTAATCATTCTGTTTAGTCAATGCTAGTTAATATTATAAAATTATATATTATATACATATTAGGCAAGGAAAAAGGAGCCCAAACAATAAACAATGAATGATAAAGGTCAGTTTACTAAAACATCTGGAAAAATCCTCTAATTTGTGGAAGGGAGGAGGCAAAAGGTAAGCTAAAAGTGATCAAGCTATGTGGTTGCCTGAGAAACAGGAAAATAAATGCCCCTTGCCTTCTTTTTCTGCAATAGGCTAGGGATTTGAGTGTGGAAATGAAAGACATTGCATTGGGTTTTCAAAATGTAAATTCTAAGAAGAGCTGTATTATTTTTCCAGTTGAACCACTGGAAGAAGCAAATTCACAAATTACAAATGGTAGAAGCATATATCTAGAGAGGTATGGCCTAGACCTTCTAGGGTCTCTCTATTCCAGCATGGTAAGGTAGTTGCAAAATGTTCTCTGTTTTTCAAGGGGGAAAAAAGTAAATGAAAGAAACAAAACATTAAAAGCCTGTGTTTCAAGCAAAGAAAAATTCAGTAAGTATCAACTAAGAACCAGGATATATCACCAGAACATAAGCTGTCTGAGAGCAAATGCTATTTTTATACCCAATGTAGTTCAGGCACACAGTGAATGAATAAATAAATAAATGAATGAATTAATGAATGTCAATGTTTATAGATGATGGCATCAAGGACAAGAATTGTCTTACTTTCCAATGCTTTGGGGTACATTCATTTCCTGGAACTCAAATGAAGCTCTGTGGAAATCAAGAAGAGGGCGTAATCAAGGTAAGTTTCTACCATTTTAAAAATTGAACCTCAAAGTATTAAATAAGCTCATTTAGAGAAACAAATTTGCATGTCTCACATGCAATAATTCAATAATTATTTAATTCATATTTCTCAAGCATGTTAATATCTTTAATCTCCTAAATGGGTAGTAACTATGAACATGAGACAGGTATTAAAAGTCATTTTCTATCAATGAAAAACATACATAAAGAAATTTCTTTTTACATAGTGTTAAGAAAAAAACAGAACAAAACAACATAACAACAACAAAAATCCATCGACCTAACCCAGGAATTAGTTGGAATTCGAGAAGTATATTAATTCTTTTAGAAGTACAGGCCCATTTGGAGTTAATCTGTGATGTGTGAATATGAACTGAGCCACCTTTTATTCTCTCATTTTACCAACTCTTTCTTGCTGTTAAAGGGAGGAAGCGTTTTTCATTAATAGAAAGAAAATTGTTAGTGTTTTGCATGCTTTGTATTTTAGTCATAATATATGTTGTGACTGATGCAATACTGACACCCAATTATTGTCACAAAGGACTCTACGATCTTTGTTCCATTCTAAAAAAAATCTGCACAGTCCTCAAGATACAGAAAATATAAGTTAATTGTGAAAAAAGCAAAATATCATGTTTTAAATCTTATTTTTAAAAATTCTAATTCTGCTGAGATTTATTTGCCCTTGAGATTCATTTTCTATTATAGGTGATGTAATATGTAGCATTGTAATTTTTCTTCTTTTTCTGTCTATATTCTCCAGTGAGAAAATCCCATAGTGGGACTTACATCCCTTATAAATTCATGATGACAAATGAGATATTACCAAGAACAATTTTTCTTCATGCGCAGGTAGACTCATTAATAGGAAAAGTTTATGTGTTTCTATAAATGCAGTCTAAAATGCTATTCCTCTATGCTATCTTTGCAATTGTCAGGAGAAAAAGAATGTTCTGTGGAGGGCTGTTAGAAAATGGGTTTGGAGAAGTATTAATGTGGCAATGGAAATCCATGTGGATGGGGCTTTTTGCTGGATGCCCCAATCCATGGACTGCAGTTCATCTAGTGACAGAAAGATAGTCTTACATAAACAATGGGGCTCTATCTCACAAAGAGGTACTAGACAGTAAACAGATAATAGGTTTTCTGGTTTATTTATTATAATTGTCATGTTCAAAATCTATCTAATATAGGGGCAAAATCCAAGGAAGGATCTCAGAGGACAGTGGGTAGGAAAAGGGACATATCTTTATAGTCAATAAACAGTTTGTTGGTAACAGCAAATGGTGTATGAGAGAAGAACCAGTGATTTTTTCCAGAAAGCACTAAATGCATGCATACATACATACATACATATAGAAAAGCATGCACAAATAAGTTATGAAACAAAATAAAAATTCTTTTAACCCCAATTTGCCACCAATAACTTCTCTCTCAATACATGTGATCTAAATTTAATGAATGTTTTAATAATGAGTCATTCAATTTGGCAGCAACCAAGTAAGCTGCCAAAAGATAAATCAAAGAGAGGGCTATGGCAAGAGGGAATTGGTGAATATGCTATTACAAATGTGTCTAGTTTAAGTAATGATAAGAATATCAGTGACAGCTGGCACTATAAGCTTTTGTGTGTGTGTGCTAGACACTGTTCTACTCCCTTTTTCTGGCTCAATTTATTTAATCCTCAAAAGATACCCAGTTTTTCAGAGTAGGAAACCATCTTTGAGAGATGAGTTAAATGCATCACTTTATAGCAAACAATCACACTGCTCTGTCTTGTAAGTTATTTATATTGGGACATCCAGTAAAATATAATTTTCTCTTCTTTTGATCCAATGCAAATTCAAATTTTGTTGCCTCTTAATATTTTTCTTGGAACTAATAGATTTTATATGATATTCTTTTTATTGCTATAAAACTATGCTTTAGAATATCTTAAAGAAATTTCCCTTTTAATAGTTTATGCATCTTCTTTGTAGTGTTAACTTTTAAAATGGTAAAACATTCAATGAGTTATTTTTATAAAATTCTCTTTGTGTGTATAAATGTGTGTGTGTTTATGTTCACTAGTTAATCTGAAGAGAGAGTGAAGTATATATGTGTATATATCACTTCCTTTAATCTAATTATTACATATTATAGTTACACATCTCATTCTGAATTGATGAGTCCCAAAGTAATGTCTTCAAAACACAAGGCCAGATAATATAACAACTAAAAGTCAGTCTCATGTTTCTAAGTAAACTCTTCAACTACATTTGCTTTTATGCAATGAGACTTTTCAACTTACAGGAAAATTTAAATCACATTAACCTTTTTCTTCTCATACTGGGTATTATGTTTGTGTTTAAAAAAATGAAACAATCACAATCTGTGTTATTTACATTTAATACATCCAATGAAAGCTGAGAACCTTCTGACTTAGATGCAACATTTTCTTAGCCAGTAACAGGCAACCTCAGTACATGATGTTACAAGAAGGGAGGACTTCTTTATAGAAACTATGAATATATCCATATTTTTTATGACTCCTCTATAGTCACCTTAAGACAAATTAAATCTTAAGAAAACAAAAAAACAAATATTAACAAATTTTTCTGAAAGAACAATGGAGCATCACAAAATATAAGTTTGATTCTTTTACTAGAATACATATTAACAGCAATTGGTAGAAGTCCCTTGATCCAAACAGTCTCTTACTTTTTGCACATCAGGAAATTAAGTTTCAGATAAAGAAATTTAATAACAGAATCAGGACTAAACACAAAGCTCAGGGATTTCATTAACCTGTGCTTTCTGTAATACTTCATGCATATTTTCTCAGTTCATCCTCATAACAACCCCATAAGGTAGAACCTCTCATTTTCCCATTTACTCATGGGGAAACTGAACACAGCAACATTAAATAAATGATTTAAGATAATACAGCTAGTCAACAGAAGAGCTGAAAATTGAAAACAAGTCTTTGCAATTTTACTATTAATGAAGCATTTCAGATTTCATTAAAATAACATGTTTAATGCATCAGAAAACATCCCCATGTACTTAATCTTTATTCAATTTCAAATATGCAGCATCAGCAAGGACCAGCTGGGAAGTGATGATGATGATTTTCTTCTAATTTTCACTTTGATGGCAAATACAAGAAAGATTTATGAAGAACCAGATGTGTAATCCTTTAGCCCATTAATAAATAGAACATAAATAAAAAATGTATGTACATAAATTAGGCAAAAATATATTAAATAGAATATTAGAAGGTATAAAGAATCCAGATAGCTAGCCAACTTAATCTGATACAGTAACAAAACAAAATTAGACTCCTACTCAACACTTCAAAAATTTTGCTTTCCTTTCTAATACATTTTAGAAATTTCATGAATTTATACTTAAATGTTTACAAAATAATCATGTAGTTTTTACTCAGTATTTTATTTCTCTTATTTTCCTCAAAGTTCTAAGGAACTATAAAAGAATTGGGGAATAAAGCAGGGAATAAAGGAACTATTAAATCTCTCTCTCTCTCTCTCTCTCTCTCTCTCTCCCATCTATCTATCAATCTATCTATCTATCATCTATATTCAGAAGCATAATAGGCTGAAATGAGAATTAGATGTTTAACAGTTGCAGAAAACATCACTTTTTGATTGCTTCAAACAATAATTAGCTTTTGTAATGATTAATTCCAGTAATCAAGAAGGGTTTAAATTAGGTTAAATTAGTCCACTTTCATATTCTCATCATCCTGGGCTAATGAACAGGGATATAAAGTTGAATTAGCACATAGTTTCTGATCTCAAGTTCAACTGCTTTAAGGCAGAGAGAAATAGAAATGAGTGACTTCCATAAGATTGAAAGGTTCAAGGTCTAAGGGAAGAGAAGATTTTAAAGAAGAAATGATGCTTTACATCATTTTTATTTGACTTTTTTTGCAATGTGTACAATGGTTGGCAAGAATTCAATTCTTATCTAGGTTGACTTTCAAATTTTAAAAATTGCTAAATCAAACAGATGCTTTAAGAGGCATTCTTTCTTTTTTCCTTTTTTTGGATAAGACTAGTGTGTTCATTTTAAGGCATTTTAGAGTTCCATTAAGACCTTTTATAATAAACATCTCAAATTTGCAAGATGACTAAAGAGATAATATTTTACTCTTTGTGGAAGAACATTTTTTGCCATCATTTTAACTAAATTTCAAACATATTACATACCTTCTAAGCTTTACAAAACTAGTGAATAAATAAAATATATGAATCTACTAAATATTGTGGTCAGTGAAAAAGGTGTTTGTCTTCAAAAGAGTTAGCAAGAATAAATGTTCTTCTGAAATCTGTGGGGAAAAGTAAAAACTAGACACTAGAAATTCTGTTACTATATTTTTATAACTTCCTATTATTTCACTACTTTCTGTGTAAAAAATCTAATATACATACATAAGAAAAATAAACACTGGTAAGAGACATGCATAAAGAAGAGAGGGGAGAGCATAAGAAAAATAGGAGAGGCTTTAAAAGGGAATGGGCAGGAAAAAGTCATGCAAACGAGGAATGGCTGTATTTGTTATGTGTGTTTACTGGTTTCTATTTTTTTTGTTAGATTAAATGCATCTCTATCTGGATCAGATTTAAGAAAATGCCCAATTTTACAGATGTCACAGAATTTATTCTTTTGGGATTAACTAGACGTCCTGAACTACAACAACCTTTAATTGTAGTTTTCTTACTGGTCTATGTTATCACCCTGGTTGGGAACATTGGCATGATCATATTACTCAAGATCAGTCCCCAGCTCAACAGCCCTATGTCCTTTTTTCTCAGTCATTTATCTTTTGCAGATGAGTGGTTCTCCTCCAACGTCACACTTAAAATGTTGGAAAACATGGTATCTGAGACTAAGACCATATCCTACCGTGGTTGTATCATGCAATGTTTTTTCTTCATTGCTTTTGTCCATGTAGAATTCTTCATCCTTGCCATGATGGCCTTTGACCAATACATGGCAATTGGCAACCCTCTGCTCTATGGCAGCAGAATGTCAAGGACTGTGTGTGTTCGGCGGATTTCTTTCCCTTATATATATGGCTTCTTTATTAGTCTGATCTCCACACTTTGGACCTATGGTTTGTACTTTTGTGGAAACATAGAGATCAACCACTTCTACTGTGCAGACCCAGCCCTCATCAAAATGGTCTGCACAGGGACCTTTATTAAAGAATACACCATGTGCACATTAGCGGGTATCAACATCTCTTATTCCTTATTGACCATTATCGTCTCCTACATATTCATCCTTATTGCCATCCTAAGATTGCTTCTTCAGAAGGAAGAAAGAAAGCCTTCTCCATATGCAGGTCCCACCTGACTGCTGTCACCATATTTTATGGAACGCTCTTCTTCATGTATCTTAGAAGTTCAACTGAGGACTCTGTGGAGCAGGGGAAAATAGTGGCTGTGTTTTACACCACAGTAATTCCTATGTTGAACTCCATGATCTACAGTTTTAGGAATAAGGATATAAAGGAGGCCATGAACAAAACACTCAGAATATTTTTAACCAAATAAAACAGAAATTTGCAATGTATGACTAGATGCATAGCCCAATAGAAGAAATGAAAATTAACCATTTATTTTGGGTAATTTGAGGAAAGTTATTATGTATATTTTCAGTGAGCAGAGAAAAAATAATATGCAATTGAAAAGGGAATAATAATGTAGCAGGAAAGACAAGTAAGTTGTAAACCCAGGACTCTCTGCACCTATGAAATCTGAAATGACAAAAATATGTTGAGAATATTATCTACATGGTTTATTTTCCACACAATGCCAAATTCAGTAGGTCATTTTGGAATAGAGAATTTTTTTTTCATGGCCTTTGACATTTCACTAATCTACCCTTCTAATTCTGCTTTGAAAAGAAGGATGACGGTCTCTTTGCGAACCTAGAATATATTTTAGTTCTGGATTATATGTTATTATTTAAAAATGCTTAAATTGAGTAATGTATCATAAATCATTGTTATAATTGATGAAAACATCCTTGACAATGGAATATTTACAATGAAATCTGGCATAAAATCTATTTAAACAATATTTATTAATATAACTACATAATACATGAGTTTTTCAAATGTACATTGATTAATTAAATAAACTTAATTTATATATGAACTTATTTAATATTCTATGTTATTCTTTGGCAATTCTATTTTATAGTGATCATGAAAAGGTAAAGATATAGTCTCCCAAGTTTCTGGAATTTAGAATGTGCTTCCTTAATTAGATTTCAAGAGCCTATTTTCATAATATCAGGGGGAGATAAAGAGATATATTTCTTCTTTTTTCTTCTCTTTGTGCTTTTATTCTACTGTTTTATTTGGTGGGGATAGAAATTAGCTGTCCTGTAGAAGTAATAGCGTCGTTATTTATACCTTGTCATACATTGCATATCTGACTTTAAAAGCACACTTTAAATCATGCATCTCATGCTTCCTGCCTGGGCCTGGATGCATTAGATATCTCATCTTCCCCTTTACCTCAAATTAATACCTTAATTCCTGTTTTATATTCTTTATATTCACTTGTAGATTGCTGTCTAATATTTCTGGGTTTTATGTATGTCAATTGTAGATGAAAATTAGTTTTATCTTGTCACCTCTGCCATACCACAAAATCAAAACTCTTCAAAATCAGTTCCTTTACCTAGAGATTGTCTTCACTTTGGGTAGTGAGTTTTCAAAGAGATAGTCAGGCGTAGACCAGGTTTCGTTATATTTTGTCTTTCTCCTCTAATCTATCTGTTCATTTTGCTATCAAATTTTGAGGAATCATCCACAAAACTTGCTCATTTCTAAAGATCCCCAGTCATCCTCTCACATCATGTCTTGTGATGATACTTGAGAACACACATTTCTGTCAGGTGCAACCTACTCATGGCCTCACCAATCGCATTTGGACTGTCTAATGGATAAATCTTCTATATGCTTATTCCTTTATTTTTAGTGACTTTGATACTTAGGCTTGTAAGGCAAGAACTAGTAGGTTGTATATAGCAGTGGAGTCTTTTTTTTTTTTAAAGATACTTTTTTCTTTATTCAGGTGTTCTTCTTCACATACTTTAAAAGAAAACATTTTAAGTACATTGATATCAAAGTTAAATGAAGCTGTATTGTCCTTGAATGATTTCATGGCATGAGGCAAACAATATTTGTAATGGATTGTATATGTCAACTTGATAAATACTGGGAACTGTGAATCTCAGGATCCCCTTCTCCATATGGTTCCAAGTTAGAGTTGGCAAAAAGAGGAACTTGTGAGGGATTTGAAAGGCCAAAGAGGACAATAAGCCATTCCTATCTGTGTTGATGGAATCATGGCTTCCAAGATGTCCTCAGCTTACTCCCTGGAACAATACAAGAAAAATGGGATTTTGCACATAAGATTAAAGTAAGGAATTTAAAATAGGGAAATTGTCCTGGATTATCTGATTGAGCTCAGTGTCTTCACAAGGGCTCTTAAAAATAGAAGAGGGAGGCAAAAGAGAAAGCCAGAGTGTTGTGACATAAGAAGGAGTCAAGCCATTACCGAATTTGAAGATGGAAGGCGGACACAAGCCAGAGAATGGCAGCATCTAGAAGCTGGAAAAGGCAAGGAAACACAGTCTTCCCAAAGAGGAATGCAGCCCTGCTCATACCTTGGTTTTAGCCCAGTGTTGGGCTTTTAACTATGTGGGACCTCTAACCTACAGAATTGTGAGAAAAGAATTTGTCTTTTTTTAAGTAACTAAATCTTTGTTTATTTGTTATAGCAACAGTAGAAAACTAATACACTCACTAAAGATTACAGTGTTCAAACAGACAACACAGAGTTACCCAGCCAGTTAGCACTTCAGATTGTGATGGTCAGTGACTTTCTCTGATTTACTAACTTCCCTCTTTTATATCATCACTTCCTAGCAACTCCCACAACTGTGTAAATTCTGTTTTCTAGAGTAAACCCCTTATTGCCATAATATATATTATCACCTCTGTTTTCCTGGCTAAATTCTAAATTCCTCAGTGCCCTGGTTTAATTCTTTTGTGAATGCCAGGAAATTATGGTATTAAGTTAACTCATCCCTGTTCATGTAAACCTATCAATGTGGGACCTTTTGATTAGATTCAGTTAAGACACCTTTTGATTAAATCACTTTTTATTAGATTGCTTTAGTTAATGGCCTTTGATTAGATTGTGGGACTCTTTGATTGTACTGAATTCAGTTTGGGACCATTGATTAGAGTACTTAATTGAGACATGACCCAGGTGGTTCTTGGCCCTTCTACTGGAGCCCTTATAAACAGGAGAAACATGCAGACACACATAGAGAAAATGAGCTGCCATTTTTACCTTGTTATATCAGAGAGGACTTCAAGATCACCTACAATCACAGAAAGACAGAAACCTTGAAAGGCTTAAAAAGAGAACAGAGGCTAGAATCAAAAGAGCAGCCTGAAGCTGAAGAGACAAGACCCAGGGAGAGATGAGCTATATGTCTAATTGTCCAGAGCTGATCTTGTAGAGAATGTGAACCTCAAGGGGAAGACAGCTTACAGTCACCATTTTGCCTTGCTATGTGGCAGGAGTCCAGGATCTACCAGCAGCCGACTTTTGGTGAGATAACATCTCTGATGATGCCTTGATTTGGACATTTTCACAGCCCTGTAACTGTAAGATTTTACCCTAGTAAATTCCCATTATAAAAGCCTGCTCATTTCTGATATTTTTGCATTGGCAGCCATTAACAAACTAAAACATAAAATATCTCTTTGACACAAATTATTGCAAAGGCACAGTGATTACATTAAGTGGGAGGATAAAGTTAAACACATTCTGTCCACTCTAGGAAGGTAACATCAGCAGGATGGACCTGAAGAGAACACAAACCATTTTTAATTTCTGAGGGGTTTTGTCATAACTGACATTCCGTAGTAGAGAAATGTTTATTTTTCTTGCTGTCATTCTGCTTAAGTGTTTCAGAACAGCCAAAGTCAGGTGTTGAGTGGCTTTGGAAAGTCAAAGTGAAGCAGCATTGTACTTTCAACTAGATTCTCCTGCAGCACACAAATCTTCCACTAGGAGGAAGCCAGCCCTAAATTTCTAAACTCTTGTGATTTTTCAAAGAAAGAACAAAGTTTTGAATTTTTTCTAGGTAGTGAGGATGGTCTTCAGAATTACATACCACAAAACACCACCTATAAATGGAACAAACTATCTGGCTTCTGGTACCTTTAAATAAATTAATTTATGTAAATTTAAAGATTATTATTGCTGACAACATGGAAGACCAGACCACATTAAAATCAGTTAAAAATGTATGACTCATCTGGAAATGGTGTAAATTATCATAAGCTAAGGCTGAAATAGAAATAGAACTCCAGGAATGTTAACTATTTTTAAAGCTAGGGATCCTCAGTAATTAGGACCCCTACCAAGTGGCATGGGAAAAGGACTCACTTAAAAGGTTGGCTCAAGTGAGAGCTTAGCATTAATTTGAAACCAGAGAAGGTTCTATCTTGTCTTTGGTGAATAAGGTTTCAAGAAAAAAAATTCCCTTCCTTCAAATGGAGCAGACAAGAAATTGTTTGTTACTCAAACGTAGTCTTGGTAAAGAGAGAAGAGAGAAACTACTAAAAGAGAGAAAGGGAATTAGGCGGAACATCCCCTAAGACATTGTTGTCATAAGCTGTTTTCTCACAAGTTTCTTGTGTGTGTTTCTATTACTAATTTTATCTTAAAAATTCTAAGTCAATAATTTTGTATAAAGTATTCTCAGGACACAAGGTCTTCGGCTCTCCTAGTAGAAACTAATGTAATACATTACTGAGGAACATTCTTCCATTCCAAATTAATAAGAATACTCACAGCTAAAATTCCAACAAACATTAAATTGCAACCAAAAATCATATGGCATTTGAGGAAATAAGGCACCAAATGTGAGAATAAGAAGTGAAAAAAAGAACACCACAAAATCAAAGCTATGTTTTTTTCAGATATTAAAATTATGGCATACAGAAGATAATAAATATAACCAGTATATTAGACTAAAAGGACATTGTATTATTTCTGTTGTTCCTTTAAAATACATTGAGGGAGAAATGCTTCCCCTTTCCCTCTATGGAAACTCTGGTGACCTCAAGCTGTTTTGATTTGTTTTTTTCCTGATCATCCATAGGTATTTGAAAATATCCAGATCTATGTAATAATTGAAGAGCCCTATTTCATTCCAGAGCATAAAACCTATGCTCCCCCCACTTCCCCAGAGAGGGGATCCTAAAAGCAGATGATCTTCATTAGGCAAAGAAGGTATGAGAATATTGTTCACATCTTTTTTTTATATTCTCACTAATTTCAGATCTCCCAATTCTTACTTGCTATTGTTTACTCCTGAATACCAGAAACGTGAGGTGGCAGGGAGATTGGGGAGGAAAAGGAAGCAGGAGATTCCTTTCCTAACTTTATTTTCACAAACTGATTCCATGCCCTCAGTGAAGGATTCTTCCCTACTTGCCGCA
>JAQZBX010011699.1:31689-42418 GCA_029593785.1 Cabassous unicinctus | reverse complement strand
ATGAAAATCAACAGGATAAAATTTGGACTAAATATTCTAAACAACTGAGACTCTATCAAGTCAAGGAAAATTAAATATCTAGAAACTTGGAAGAAGGAAGAGATCCCCATATTATCCTTTATCCTCAGAAAAAGAAAAAAATCTATTTGTTAATTGTCTACACAATTCCATTGGGATCTGCCTTCCCTAAGAGTAAACTCTCTGTGTTGTTGTTGTCTTTCACGCAATAAAGTATGAACACAACAAATAAAGAAAGAAAGCAGAAAGAAAGGACTAACAGGCAAGGACACCTTTAAGTAAAGTGGTAAAGCAATGTCTTAGGTTTTGACATTGAGAACATCCTTGAAGAGAATGACAATTGTTTTTCTAACCTTATTCAAGTTATTTAGAATATGCTTTCTACTACTCTAGTGGTTTGGATGCCTGACATTGTGAATGTCTGTTTGTGTTCAAAATGAGCAGAGGCTAAATTTGTAGGGAACAAGAAATTAGTGTATAAAAAATACCATGTGTTTGGTTGTGCCTTCTTTAAAACATTATTTTAAATGGAGAAAGCAGCACATATGTGACGAAAGCTATATATATTAATGAAATGTTTCGAAGACAAATAAGAAAATTGATCTTGTTGTAGTCACTCTTGTATTTGATTGAAACAATGTAATATTGCCCATTTAGTGTTAAATCAAAAGAAATACAAATTCCCAAAAAGTAGTGTAGAGTAATTGAAAGAGCTTTGCCTTAGGGTCAGGAATTTTGTGGGGTTTTTTTTTGATTCATTGTTAAATACTAGGTAGTTTACTTTCTGGATATCACCTCTGAAATGAATTGCCTGTATAAGATGAGTTCTAATTTTCCTTCAAGCTCCAAGATTTGACTAAGGAGGAATAGTAACAACCTGACTGGCATAAGCTCTCTTTCTCTGAGTATTATTTCCCTTTAGACTTGGGCTCACATGTCTCCTGCATTTTTATAAGCTCTGTGATCTTAGACTAGCAGTTTTCAGTCATGTTAGACTTTCATGGTCTTAAAAATTATTGATGATCCCAAAAAGCTGTTGTTTATGTGGATTGCAGTGTAGTACATTAAAACTTAAGTGATAGATAATGCTAGGTAGCACTCTCCGGTTGCTACCTTGGCTCTCCTCAAAGCCTCTGATCTCATTGGGTTTTAGCTTGATTTGAGCTCATCTTCAGAGAAAACGATTTAATTTCCTTACTAGCACATTTAGATTAACACGTGATCTCATCTGTTCCCTTCACACTGTTTTATGGAGATGATATAATATTTTCCTGAGTTATTCTCCAAGCAGGTCTTTGCTACCATCTCAAAACAGATCAACAAAATATCATTTTTCCTGTCTCTCTTCCATAATTCATCTCTATACTGTCCTGCTGGAAGAGCCTGGAAATTTGTATTTTGGTAACTAGAAAAGATTAAAAATATTGGTTTTAACTTAGTTTGGTGATGCCAATCACAGAGCAGAGGCACATCCCAGTCTCAGTCTCGTACTTCTTAAATCATTATGGCTATTCATTTATCCTCAAATTTTAGATTTAATTTTTTCCCTCTGCCTTCTATGAAGTTCAAAGGCATTAAATTTCCTGAAATAGCCAAACTTTATCTGGGAGAAATGGATTCTTCATGACTTGTCTGCCTGACAATGTAGTAGGTTGATTCTTAAATTGTTGCCCACATTTGCAGATTTGCTAAGTCTCTCTCAGGGGCCCCTGAATCAGAAATTCTCCTCTCTTCCTACTTCCACCTCCATCGCCCTTGCAAATTTCCTTGTCCTTTAATGTGAGTCATATACTCATAGTGTAATTCTTCCTACCACTCATGGTTGTTATGGGAACAAATTCCAGTTGCTTTGATGTGATTAGGAGAATATAGAGACTGCCATCATGGCTACATTAAAATAATAATCAATTCCAGTTCTACTGGGTGCATGCTAATGGATGTGCTGGTGTGAAATAATTTCCCTGCAGTGAAAGTGTGTTTTGCAATTATATATATCAAGGGGGTTTCAGTCTTCTCAGGAGCAACTCTCTATCATACAAAATAATCATGAGCAGATGGCTATTGTTCTGTTCTGGAATGGCAATAATTATGTACGTGAAATTTGTAATAATACAAAAGAGAAAAAGAAAAATGCAAACTTTTTGTTAGTGCTACTTTTGGATCATCATAGGCAAGATCTAAGCCAATTCATGAGGATAGGCCCATGTAATTCTCTTCTCCCACACAAATTTTGATGCATTATTGTTTCCGTGAATACTGTGGATCAACTCACTATTCATTATTCTTTACCATTTTGTTCTCCTGAATGCTATGATGCATATTCAAATCTACCCAACGGGAAAATGCAACCTAGCAGCAAATGATTAAGTATTGCTTATGATAAATTGATCACTGTTTTGAGGAAAGGCAGCATAGACAAATAAACCCCAATTATTTAGATCTGTAAAAGCATAGAGTGATAGATTACCATACAGTGATACAATATCTAGATGAAATTTCATGGACAGTGTATGTTTTTAATGAAAGTGTTCATAACTAATTTTCAGCCACTTACTTTTTCAAATATTATTGAAATTGTCCTTTTTTTTCAGTGTTCTTGGGTTTTTTCCATTGAAGCAACAATTGTACAATTAAAGAGTAAAAGTATTAACAAAAAATATTGAAATCTTACTTTTTAAAATTCCTTTATTTCTAAAAATCTTTAAATCAATAAGACATTGATTTTTATTTAGTGCTGTTCTCAAAATTCTATTTCTGATAAATGTGTGACTAAATACTTTACTTTCAGTTTTGCTTTAAAAAGATAAGGATAAATGAAAAGATTATATAATACTTAACAATCTAGACTTTATTAAAAACATTCTTATATAAATCACAAAAATAGCTCTGTGATGGTTGAGATTATGTGTCAATTTGGCTAGGTTATGGTATTCAGTTGTTTGGTCAAGCAAGCACTGGCCTGATAGTTACTGTGAGTGTATCTCCTGGAAGTAAATCATTAGCCAGTTGATTGCATCTATATCAAAAAGGGAGATTGACTTCAGCGATATTAAAAGTTACATCCAATCAGTTGAAGGCCTTAAAGGGAGAACAAATGATTTCAGCATTCAGAAAGAATTTTTATCTCTACTTCAGCCAGACCACTTCTCCTGGAGAATTCATGGAAATCTACATAAGAGATTGTAATTACTGATTGGTGGCCTGCTTTATGGAGTTTAGATTTGCCTATCCCCACAGTTGCATGAGACAATTCCTATACTAAATCTCATAATATATATATACACATAAATTACTTAAGACAAGGAAAAGCACACAGCCAAGAGTCTGGGAAAAATAGCATAGTATCCAGTTTTTAGTTTAATGCATTTAGTGTGGTACAGAATGTTTTGGCTGCTATGTGGAAGTTCTTTGGGTGATGAGGCACTAACACCGATAGCCATCCAGTGGAGAATGCATGGAAGGACAGCTTTATTAGATCAAAGAGCCTGGAGGAGGAAAGGGGAGCACAGGGTTGACAGAGGGACCCTTGCTTACCTAATCTAGGCTCCTGTAAGGTCTATGGAGGAGGAGAGGATTAGTACATGTGTACCCTGAACTCTTGCCTTTATCGTGATCCGGAAGGGAGAAGACTGGAGTTTTCAAACTATGTGGCACAGAAAGCATAGTGGCAAGGGCCAATTGTGGAAGCTGAGGGCAGCTTCTTGCCATCCAAGCCATATGGAACTATAAGCCTTGTTAGTAAATTAGGAGGTGCAAAAAGGCAAGGAGCCATTCAGAGAAGCAACAGGGGTCATTCATAAAAGCTAAGGGTGGCTCTTATCACCTAAACTATATGGAGGCACAGGCCTTGCTAGTTGTGATTCCAGTTAAGGCAGGGCTAGCTTGGATCTTCACTCAAAGGGGGACCTTATGACTAGGTCAAAATGACGAGGCACCAAATATAATTTCATTTATACCATCACACATAATAATTGAGTATCCACTTTGAGACCCTCACTGTGAGGTTTATATTGTGCCACCGTTAGAGATGGAGGGATGTACAGGAATCTAGGTCCCAGATAACTCCAGGACACAAACATTGCCTTAGTCAGTTTCCCTGCTATCCCTACCCCTGCACAATCCCTTCACATCAAGGAAATTTTCTGAAGGACTAGGAAAGCCACATGTGGTGGATGGCTGCTGTTTCTCACTGCCCAGCATTTATTTCTCTAAGTAATTCCTCATAATAACATCTGAATTTTGTTTTTGTAACTTTGCCTTTGGATACTAAATTTTGGGGGAATTAAGTTAAAAGGTGTCACTTCTCCTAACCCCAGTTATGACTAACAGGTGCTGGCTTTCTAAACTTTGCATCTTCAACTAAGAGACACATGCGTTGAGAAATGTTTGGAATATGCTCAGGGGAATGATGATGGTACCTAAAGAGACCATTGATAGGTCCTGCTACTTGTTCTTGACTTTTCTGAACCTTGTCCTTTTTGAAAATCTTCAGCTTTCCCCCTCAATATCCTTCTGATTAATGTCCCTTTTAAAAATTTTATATACACACATGTGTATGTGTGCATGCACTTGTAATATGTGTGTCCGGTTGCTATATTATCCAGAGTTGGATTCTATTCGTTGTGATCAAGACATGTAAGCATAAAGAAGTTTTAAGGGGTTGTAATTTATTTTGTTCTGTAGGAGAGGAGTCAATGGAAAGTACTACCAACAAATAATATTAAAAAAGATAGGAAGAGAACATGGAAAGTATTATACCAACCAAAGTAGACAATAGATTAAAAAATCAGGAAGAGTACAAGGGCAAAAAATGGTGTTGTTTGTTTAAGCAAAATGAGAATGAGGAACTAGTTTTGAGAATGAAGTTGGTGATCCTCATCAGAGACAGCTGCTCTGGGAATAGGGGGAGAGAGTAAGCTACACTGCCCCGGCTTCAGGAGTGAAAGGAGGAAGAGGAAGCTAAGGAAAGAAGGTGAGTTATTCAGGGCCTTGGAAAGAAGGCAGGATGGAAGATTAGGATATGACTGATGAAATGATTGGGGTAAATGGGAAGAAAAAAGGTAGGAGGAGAATTTAAAGACATAAAAGTTCATAATAGACAGAGTGAGTATATAAAAGAGATTTTTAAGAGGTTAAAAAGGGCATAAAAGAGATTAAAAGAGAAAGGAACAGGACAGGTGGTGGGATTAGTCTTGGAAATAGAATAAGCACATTTGTGAGAAAGGATGAACATCCTGGATATGCAGGTCTGTGGATTTTTAATACACTTAGGTTTTTAGTATTCCAAGTATTCCAAAATATGTGAAATTGTTATGGACTTTCAATTGTTATACTGGCACGTGGTGATATTCTTTTCTATTTTTTTCTGAAAAATAAAGATAGCTTGAGAAAGCAATGGATATAGGACGCCTAGTACTATATAACTTTGATTCTACTTAATGGAAAAAATAAATCCAAGTAGGAATGACCCAAATATCTCTACATAGTACATTTTTTTCCTACTGACACTTTTATAAAAATACTTTGATATAGTTTTACTATAAGGTGCTTATTTGCCTTAAAACAATTAGGAAATTCAATTTAATTTTAATTATAAAACAGCAAGGTAGACATTTTATGGTAGGCAATATAAAATTCATAAAAGACTACATAATTGAATTAAAAATGTATTAGCTATATGAGAGGTCCTATTACCTACTCATAAAAATTAAAAATTGGCAAAACTGTCATTGTTTGACACACTTTTTCTTTATCAGAATGCTTTGTTGCTATTTGTTGAACACTTCATCTTTATACTTGAAACTTATATCCAATGAAAATAATTAAAATGCTAAACCAATATGTTAAATATAGAGAAAATGATTAACTTACTTTTCAATTTTGAAGCACATAAATTTAAAGCATCTACAAAGTATATGTACCACTAAGCAGAAAATATGAAGAAAATATTGTCACAGCCCCTGTAACAAATGTATAAGCTGTATGAAACAACAAATCTTAAAAAGAATTCCCCAGGCCAAGACAAGACTTTAAATCATCAGTGATCTTTGAAGTATAGATAGGATTTTTACAGAAACAATTGAGAGAGGTATATTACAGACGGAGGCAGGGAGTGAGTACAGGCATTAATTTAGTAAATGTTATAATTAATATACACTTTCAGTATGCCTGAAGATTAAGAACTTTGATTAGCCTAAAGTAAATTTATAATGGTCAATGAAGGCTAGAACTTGAGGGACATTAAATTCAATAATAAAGATTTATTATTAATAATATAGGATTTTATTCTATAGTTGAAAAAGAACACAGTGGCTGCTGTGCTTTAGAAAGAACAATCTTGCAAGAAAGAGTAGGATAGATGATCTAGAGGCAGTGAGACCAGCAAGGGAGCTAGCACAGTAGAAAGATTATGATGCCTTTTATTTTTGTTGTTTGGTGGATCAGCAATTCGCTCGCTTTTTTTTTTTTTTTCTTTTTTTACCAGGAGGTCCTGGGGATTGAACCGAGGTCCCTCCATATGGGAGACGGACACCCAACCATTTGAGCCACATCAGCTCCCTATGATGCCTTTTAAAAACACTTTTCACCAAATCATTCTCCATCTAAATTTGTGGAGAATTATTTCTATAATTAAAGTAGTGCTTATCACATGATAGCATTGCTTATTGTGCAAGGTCTCCCATTTGACTGTGATCTCCTGTTAGCTAGGGCAGTTCCTTATTCATGATTATTGTCCCTGTACCTAACTCAGGTCCTTAATAATGCTAATTGAATGAATAAGCTCAAATGTGAATGAAAATCAAGATGTCAGAGGAAAGAAACAATTGGTAATATTAGTTATCTCTGTAAAATGATGAATTTTTGTGCCATATAGGAGTTCCAGGATGACACAAATAACGGGCAGATAGAAAATTAGGAGACTACATGGACCCACCTATCATGGGAGAGCAAAGATCTGTCCTGAATGCCTCTAGGGCCACTAGATCATGGTCATGTGACCCAAGCATAATGAGTGAGGGACTTCAAATCTTAAGAGAATGCTGTGAAGACAGAATGTCTTCACATTTCAGAGTGACTGCAGTGTTCAACAGTGTCCAGCTGTGACAGGGCAGGTCATGGCATCCCAAGTAATTGTTCTTTGTGTCAAGGTTTTGCCTTTAACTGGCCTCTCTTGTAGAGGGCTGGTTCTCCAGGAATCCTGCTGATTCTGTGAGCAACTGTTTACAGAGTCAGGTTCAGATTAACACTGACTAATAAAGCATTTGCACATTTATGATGGAAGTTATAAGAGTATGTATGAAAGAAATCCTAATTATGTAATTGTCAAGTTCCAAGGAGTTTATTTGTGTCCATATTGATATAATCGTAAAATTTTAATTACATGTACATATTGCATGACATATATGTGTATGTATGCATATGAATGCATATAGATAGTGCTGTGCTTTTGTATGATAAAATATTGAATAAGTGCTTATCTTATTCATGTTTTAATTTCCAGTTAATATAATTGTTTTTAAGAAGTTAATTAAATACATTTTAGTACCATCAGAAACCATGATACTAATTTTATTTTTTAAAACAAATTAGCTCTAGCTCTAACTATGCTTTATGGTCATGCCTAAATATCTTGAGAACAGTAATACTGAAAGTTTTATGTGCTAATAAGAATGTAATTTACATTTATAGCCTAAGTTTAAGTAATTCTCATATAATTTTATTGTATATTAACTAGGTTTCCTCTTTTATATATGTGCATTAAATTCCAGCTTTTAAAAGTCACCTAAGTAGTAATCAATTTACAATAATTTTGTATCCTGCCTTCTGAATTATACTCTTCATGCTCTTCAATGAATCTCTAAGCATTAAATCAAGCATTGAAGATCAAAAACACTGAAAATATTTAAAACTTTTTTTTTAATCACAAGGTAGAATGAGGTATTTTTACCTAAAAACAGAACTGTGTGATGGGTAAGGAAATTGTGGCTCACCTTACAGTTGCATACTAAGCAGGAGTTGATTCACTCCCAAAATGCCATTTCTCATCAGACCTAAACTCTTTCCTCTACACAGTCTTAGCCCCAGATGCTTTCTGTTATGGTATAGCACCGAGAGAAATGAAAATATTCACATTTATAATTGGTTAAATAGAAAATTACAAAGGTTTCATAGATGTTTGAGCTAATCAGTTTTTTTGTTTTCTACCAAATATTGAATTTTATATTTTTATGCTTCAGTTGGTATGAAACCATGTAAAATACTAAAACACATTTTAAATTTATCTCAATTAGAAAAAAAATCAGAGCAACGTATAATAAAAATTTATTTAGAACTTTACACAAAGTTCCATTATATAGATACATGTGAATATAACCATCAATTTAGTTTAATGGAAAGGTCAACTTTTTGTTAAAAATATATCTTAATGCCAGCATAGCATAGATAGTTGTGGAAAATTAAATATTCTTATAGGTTTGTTGAAGAAAGTTCATTAAATAATCTTCACTTCTTCATTTACAAGATTGCATGCTATCAACTCTTGAAAGCTATTAATTTGGACTTATCCTGGTTTTTCTCACCAATGTTGTAAAATTACAATTATTTCTGAGTTGAGTATGGAGGAGATAGGGCTGAATAATTCTAAATGGAACTCTACAAATCAGAAAGACACACATAGTTATGCAGCTAGGAAATTAGTGGGATCAAAGAATCAAGATTCATGCTTAGGCACAGAGGTATACACCTTGAGGGATGTCTAATTAACATTGTAGGACAATATGCCAGGTTTTTGTACCCAACAGTAGGTAGTGGGTATCTGGCAATAGGTAGCATAGTCATACCATGGGAATTAGAAATTTAAGGCAATAAATGGATTGGGTAGAAATACACAACAGTTTGGCTACAGTTGAAATCCCAAGAACTGAACTAGAGGCAAATAGAGCAATCCCCCAGTCATCAGAAAATATGCAAAGCATGCAGTATTGATCGTGAACAAGACAGGAGCCTAGGTAGTGGATCAAGGTCAATGTGGAGACCTCAGCTAAGAATGGTTCCCCCATGTATCCTGCAAGGGAAAAGATGTGGTTCCAGGTGCTAGGGTGGGGCATAAGAAAACTTCTGGTTAATTAATTCCCATTTTCAACCTTAAAGTGCTCTCAGTATAGAAAATCAAGAAAGTGATTACTTCCGCCAGTACAGTCTAGTAGATGTTCTTCTAATTATAGAAATTCTCAGAGTACCTGAGCACTTTCCCAGAAAATTACATATAAACCAATTTGTATCATCAATTAAATTTTCATTTCCTCTTTATGCTGCAAACATGAAAAGAATTTAAAGCATATTTAACCTTTTGCTTTTATCCAGACAATGCTGTGTTTCATTCTTATGTCCTCAATACGTTACTTACTTTTCCTTTGCAATTTACCTATTCCATTAACAAAAGCGAAAGTGTCCTACAATCTGACCTATTTCAAACTTTTACATACTATTAACAATCATCTCACATATGCTGGAAAGCTGATATCTGGCAACCTAAAAAAGATCATCCAAATTCCTCACGCTGTCAGTACAGCAAAGTGACGGATTTCTGAAGTAATTATCAAACCTTCCTCTCTTTCCTTGCGCATTTTTAGAAATGGAGCCAATTGATTTTGTATGTAAAAACAAGAGTATTTTTCCAGGTAATACAAACCCAGAGACCACTTCATGCCCTGCCCTGCCCTTCTGCCTTGTGACTGGTCTCTATCATAGATGTTAATAACGCTTGCAAACCAGAGGAAGGCATGAGATCATCTTTGTAGGCTGTGCAAAGGTGGTGGCTGTAAAAAGGTTTTGCACCTCTTGTCTCTAATCTGAGGGTAAGAAAGGGTTAAAGTCAAGTTGGCCAAAAGAGTCTGAAACTTTGGAGAGTATTGTTTGTATGTTGTGAGTCCTTCAGAGGGAGGGCTGGTTATCAAACCAAATTAAATCCTGGAGGGGGAGTTCACCAAAACCACTCAGAATTTCATATGAGTCTGTCAGAATTGTTGTAAAAGGGTAGACAGGTGTCAAACTAACAACTGGAAAACCTAAAGGGTAAGTGCCTAAAGCTATTGCCATACTGCAAAATGAAAATGGATTTGAGCTTCAGAAGAAAAGTGGTAGTTCAAAATTGCAACTTTCCTGTGGACCTCTAGAAAATAGCGAAAAGAGGAGAACCAGACTTGGATTGCCCTAGATCCTGGTCAAGAGAATCTGTGTGCCTCTGTTGCTAGCTAGAGATGCCTCAACCCATTTCAAGAACTGCTGGTTAGATATCTAGTAGTAGGGTTAGAGAAGTCCCTGAGGAACCAACAAAAATTCCTGTGAGTTAGCTTTAACCAGCTATACCCATAGGGAACATACTGCAGATCGATGCCTGTTGAGTAAGAATTTTTCTTCCAAATTAATTGATCTTCTTCTACCTGTTCCAATCCTGGAAGTGTCAGAGGTCAGCTGGAAGGAGCTAAAATAATTAAAGAAGCTGACCAAACCCCTCTTTCCCTCTGTAAACTTCTTGCCTTCAGGAGTAGAAGATGAACTGTAGAAGGGGAGAACTTGAGTTTGAATGACATTTGAATTTTGATTATAATACTGAGTATTACATTAATGAATTGAGACACAGCAGGGGCTGAATTTACTGCAGGACATTTTTATTACTTGAGATTATCAAAAAAAAAAAAAAAAGTATCTC
>JAQZBX010011699.1:0-31589 GCA_029593785.1 Cabassous unicinctus | reverse complement strand
AGGATTTGGTCAAGGAAAGAGAATTCACAGTATGTGTTCCAGGTATGAAAGATTTTGGTTCATGGATTTAAAAGGGTTGTAGAAATCAAGGTCAGGGATTTCAACCTGCTGCAGAAAGTTCTCAAGAGCAAGAGTTTCATGACCTGTGGGATGCTACTACAGATTATTTCAGTCTGCAGTGCCTACAGAAGTAATTCTTAAGAAGCTGCCTTGAGTTTTCCTAGCTGCTCATAATATTGAAGTAGATGATTCAAGGAGCTCGCCCATGCATCGCCCAGCAACTGCAAAAATCAAGACTGCCTCTTCTATTCTACTTTCCAAACCATCCTTGAGTGCTTCTCAGTGACAGACATGGAGCCATCACGGGCAGAGAAATCCAAGAAATACAGTTATTGGAAAGGGTGGCTGTGGCACTGAGTTCACAATCTACAATCCAGTGCAATTCATTTGATACCTAAGTATTTATATCCTTTTTCCTTGTGACATTTTTTTGTGGTGACATATTTTACTATTTTACTGTTGTTCAATTTCTACTTACATTTACAAGTGTCCTATTGTTTCTGCTTACACACACACACACATACACACAGATATCTCCTGAAGTCAGGAGCCATATTGATTCAATCACTTGTTAATTTATTTATTCAGCATAATGGGTGTTTTGATTATCCTTTAGTCCCTGTTAGGCTCTGAGCACATGGAGTGGGAAAACACAACTTCTGCTTGGGATATTTTTATCCCCCACACTGAGAACCACTCAATTGTTTATTAAAGAGTGAATCCATGAGGGAATAAATACATAAATGAATGCATAAATACACATTTTTCTTATGTAGGCAGTAAGGAATCAGAAATCTCTGAGACAGAAGAATGTTGTAGCTTCTTCTTTCAGGAAGATGTTTGGGAAGAGGTCCTGTCACTGCTGTGCATAATGCACAAACTGAAAAATTAGGATCATAAATTCACAAATGGGGTGCTTTTCCTAATGTCTCAGAAGGAAAAGTATTCATTTGGAATTGGTGATGCTGGTTATTTGTGGTTTAAGCAAAATAACTTCATGTATGTCCATTTAAATGGGAGATACCATTATATCCCACATATCAAAGTGTATGTGAACTATGATTATCCCCCAGGGCACTAGGAATCAAATAAGCCACACTATGCTCTAACCATCCACTCTAAACTATTGTGGCTCCACTGAAAAGAACCTAAACCCAGATTAGAGGGACAATGGCATGTGGTGGGAAGAAATCCCCAAAGTCCAGCATGCAACCAGAGGAAGTATGCTGGAAGGAGGGCAGCCTATGTGGTGTTTAAGAACAAATTAATATTTATGTAAGAGCTTCAGGTCTTTTGTGAAACCAGCTTGAAAAGTAATTTCCCAATATCCCCAAGGCTTCCTTAAAACTCTCAACTCTGTATATTTGTAGAGTGAGGTCTAGGGGCCAGAGATTGGGCAAGAAGTGTCTGGTACCCAGTAATAGTTCTCATTCACAATATGCACTGCCTCTGACCTGAATTATTGTTCTCTTCACATAGTCAAGTCTTTTCATTTTCAAATACACTTCATCTCTGAAGGTTAAAAAATGTAAAACACAATTTACAAATAAAACAAGTATCAAAGGAAAGCACAAAATATCATTAAGTGTATCTGAGCACTAAGTTCTCCAGGTATCAGTGATGTGAAGTACACATTTTAAAGATGAAAAGAAAATAGCTCAGTTATTTGAGTTATCAAAAGAATATCTGGATAGTCAATTACAGATTTAAAATTAGCAGACATTTCTTTTGCAATGCCTTTTCACAGGAACAAAATGTCAGGGTATGTCATGTAATTTTAGTTAGATTTTGTAAGGTGGTTGTTTCCAATAGGTGAAATGGTTAACAGTTTTAGCATTTAAACAAGAATATTTGAGCTTACAGACATAACCTCTTGACATGAAGGAAGTTCTTGCTCCATTAGAGATGATTTTGGTCTGGCTAGAAACTGATTCACACAGAGACATTGAGAGGTGATGAGTTGTTTTTTTTTTATTTTTTATTTTTGTCATTATCATTATTGGAATAATGGAAGCGCTCTTGAAGTGATGAATGCACAAATATGTGATTATACCACATACCATTGATTATACAGTTTGGATGGATTCATGCTTTAATATGTATCAATAAAATTGATTTGTAAAAAAAAACTAATTCATTAAAACAGATAAGTTCAGAGATTTAAAAACACATTCTGACTCCTAAGAAAGAATAGCAATAAAGCTCTCTAGCTTTTGACAGTATAGAAGTCAAGCCAGTTTGCTCCATTCTGTGCCCCTTCTGCTCAACCATTTCCATTAAATTGTGCCATTTTCACTTTGTCATTTTTTTTTGAATCAGGTTAGATTTTCTGAAATTTATGTTGAGATTTATATAAATATCTCCAAGCCCATGTCATTGTGGGACTTCATTCTTACTTATATTCTATATAATTATTAACAAATCAGGAAGTTCCCACATCTTTCTGGGAAGGTACAGCATATTTAGGAAATTTCCTTGATAATTGCTTGGGATGAAAGTCATGACCCTAAATCCATGAGTGTTGTCTGATTCCAAGGTTTCAGTAAGACAAAAGCTACTGTGTGACAGATGAAAAGAGAAATTTATTTGCTTCTTTAGAGAGGATGAGGTAAAAGGAAAGGTAATGAAGAAGGAAAGGACCCAATAACATAAAGAGATGATGTGACTAAATCAGGTGAAACTCTCTGGGTGAAGAGTCTGAAAGTAAGATTTAAAATGATGGTAGGATTATTCTACATGATGTTTGTGATGATTCAATGAAAACGCCTCCTCTTTTCTTCCCTCAGAAATCTGTAGGTAACTGTCCATTTAAAGGGTTGAGCCAAAATTATAAGATTAAATTTATCTAGTTAAACAAAAGAGATTCTCATGATTGGATAGTAGTTTTATTTCTCCTAATATTTATGCCTCATTTTTCCCTAATCTATATTACTTTTTGCCTTTTTATACCTTCTCATTAACTTCAAGAAAACATGGTAAGAGATATACAGGTAAAAACAGATTCTAAAATAGCTTCACTTTCTGAGTTGTAGCCACAACAAGGGCTAGTAAACTAGCTTTTCCATTTAACAGCAAATACATGTTTTTTTTCCAAAACCAATTTTATCTGTTAAATATTTTTGCTATTATGGCATTAAGTTTTTAAAAATTATAATAAATATGCAAAATGGTTCCAAACATGTGGATTCAACTATAAAATCTTTAAAATCTATTTAAAATTTAAAAATTGATAAATAAATTATGTGTATTTAAATAATTTATTTAAAATATATTTATTTTTACAGACACCTAAAACTAGATGAAAATTCACATATTGACAATATTACATACATTATACATATATCTATTATATTATTTTCTTATACACTGTGCATAGGATCCTAAATTTTTATGAAGGTTTTTAACTTTGGTATTTAGAATATCATAACATCTGAAATTTTATCCTATCCACAGACCATATTCGGGAAGAAGACAAATGGGGAAAGAAGATATAGGAATTAGAAAGGTAAGGCAAGTATACTTATTTCTATTTTCAGATTAGTCTTTAAAAAATTGAAAGAATTAAATGACTTTTTAAATCAAGTATTTAATGGCCTTACTGGGATTTGTAACCAAGTTTCCCAATGTGCAGGATTATGTTCTACTATCAGTTAGGGATACTTCTTACAGTAAGACCAATACTGAACTACATAATTATTTTGACTTATTTACTCTTAGGCTCTACTTAAGCTGTCATACTGGTTATATTTTTAGACCACCATCTACACATGAAAGAAAGCATATTCCAGTTGAGGGTACTTGTTCATTCTTTGAGCAAAGAAAAAAAGAAAGAAAGAAAATCTAAAAAAAAAAAAAAGTCCCTGATGAAATTTTGGATGTTCTTGATAGAGATAAATGGAAATATCTAGATTTAAAGGAAATAACTAGAACAAGGCCAGGAGCTACATGAAATATCGAGATTTACTGACTACTTCAACAGTAAACAATTATCTTAGATTTGAAACAGAGACACATTTAGTGAGAGTTTATGGGTTCAACATATGGCAGGATTGTGTTGTCTGTTTTAAATAACAACCAAAAGGGGAATAGAAAAATGGAAATGAGTAAAACAAATGAAGTTGGTACATCAGGCCCAGGGGCCTTCTTCTGTTCATTTTTCGGGCAATGATTTCAATAAAATAAGATGATACCTGCAAGCTAACTTTTGCAAATAAAATTGCAGGCTTTTATCAGCCTTAACTGTAGAATATTAGAGGCATTTTTACCTCTTTGACTATATATATTTTGAAACACTCTATCATTTATATAACTATTCTCAACATTTCGACACTTTAAGCTGACAAGCCAAAGTTTTCTTTTCCTAAAACAAATCTATTTTGACTATGAGTAAAAATCAGTGAAATGTGTCTATGAACCAAATGCTTAAGGTAATCAAGGGGGAAATTTATATCAAATATTCAAATATTTCCTTTATATAAAAATGGTATAGAGCAGGCACATCTTGTTTTAATGTGACATTTAATGAGAACCAAAACAACTTGATGTTTCTTGGAAATAAAAATGTAAAGGAAAAGTATATGTTTTGGGGAGTGGATCTGACTCTAGCAGTTGAGCACCCACCTCCCACATGGGAGTTCCTGGGTTCAGTTCCTGGTGCCTCCTGGAAAAAAAAAAAAAAGACAATAAG
Organism: Cabassous unicinctus; assembly: GCA_029593785.1. Lineage (NCBI taxonomy): Eukaryota > Metazoa > Chordata > Mammalia > Cingulata > Chlamyphoridae > Cabassous > Cabassous unicinctus. The sequence continues at coordinate 26,842 of JAQZBX010011699.1, read as the reverse complement.
CAAACAAGCCAAAAAATCAGCTCAGGGAAACCAATGTGGTTCAGTGGTTGAGTGTTGGCTTCCCACATAAGAGGTCCTGGGTTCAATACCCAGTCCCAGGTACCTCAAAAAATTAAAAAATAAAAAGAGTACATGTTTTTGCTGTGCCACATTTTGCATCTATCTTCAATAGAAGAGATACACACTTTTTAAAATATAAGTGTAGAGACAAAGGGAGAAGGGAAAGATCACAAGAAGAGTGCCAATTTAATGAAAAGTAATAGAGCAAAGTATTCTGTTTGCCTAAAAATTAAGAATTCTTTCTTTTAGGGAATCTTTACACAAGAGAGACTTCTACTTATATTCCAGGATATGTGGATACATGAATGTATAAACATACAGAACCATAGTCCTAGAGCTGCAAAACATTAGGTCATCCAGAGGACAATGCAGATGCAAAATGATGGAATAGGAAATTTTACAGATCATCCCCTCCACTAGAAAACTGAATGAGGGTGAAAAAGGCACTGGAATTGAATACATGGTAATCCTGGAACCAGACTGGACATTTAAAACAACTATGGGAGTGCAGGACAAATTGAGAGGTTCCCAAGAGTTCTAATTTTGCCACTGAAAGCATAAATCATCCTCAACCCAGGGGAAAGCAACTGTGGAAACAGTGGTGGCTACAAAAGGCTGGATTCTGGGAGCAGCCAGTTGGAGTTTGGGCCGGCAGAGGAAACCTTATCCTCCAAAAGTTGGAGATGAAGGTTGAGGTTGGTCTGGGGGATTCCTGAAGTACTAGCAGGGTCTCTGGCCCCAGTTTTGTTACCTGGGCAGTAGTGGCTTCTGGCCTCACACCTGAACATAAAGAGCAAGTTACCTCAAAAACAGCAGCTTCTGATCTCCCAGCAGCATCTACAAAGATACTTGGAAAGGTGGTACAAATTTTCCTTGGGGTGGGAAGTTTTATCTGTTTTTTGTTTTTTTTTTAGTGTTGTTATCTTTTTTCCTTCTCTTTCTCTCTCTCTTTCTTTTCTTGTTTTTCTTTTGTCTTCCTTCATTGTTCTTGTTTATTACCTGATGGGCTGAGGAGTGGGAGAACTAGATTTCCAGAGTTATCACAACATAATAAGAAGTCCAGGTCTCACCAAAAAAGTTACGGAACATACAAGGAGACAAGAAAGTATGGCCCAGTCACTGGAAAAAAAATTCTCTGCAAACTATTCCAGAGGAAGCATATTTGCAGAGATAGAAAATAAAGTAGAGGATACCAGGAGATGAAGGAGGGGGCAATAGGAGTGCATATTTTGTGGATATGGACTATCCATAATTTTTTTAAGTTAGGACATCTGGTGAAATATGAATGCAACTACAGAGTACCAGAAATTTGAATGATCTAGGAAATACTTCTCAAGTATGAAAATTGATTGCTCTGCATATCTTGTCCTTGTCTGTTTTGACTTTTACCACTCACAGTCATTCATTCACAGACAAGTATTCCTGCTTCATTCCTCCTGGAATATCCTCCCCAAGGTCATCCAGATACTTGAGACTTTTCAGTCCTTTCTTACTCAACATCACTCTTCAGAAACTCTCTCCCTCCTTGGCCTCTGCCTCACTACATGTGCCTCATTTTATGTTACAAGATGTTACTACATCGTCTCTGTCATGACTCTTAATTCCAGGGTTCTTCTATTCTTCTTCTCCTTAAGAACATAACTTACTCCTTTATGATTCTCTACCCAACATAGTTGATAAGTCAATAGTCAATCATTACCTTTCCCAAAAAATGTGTTTCACCCTGAAGTTCCTTTCTTAGTTGATGGCAAAAGATTCACCTAGCCATGTATGTCAAAAATCTGAGAGTCATTTCTTCCTTCTTCCCTTTTCCTTCCCATTCATGTCTACTGCTAAATGTTTTGAACTCTATATCTTAAAAGTATCTTTTCTCATCCATCTCAGTCACCTTAGATAGCCCTCAACATCTTTTTGTAGGTGATTATTCCTGGGTTACCTAATAAGGAAATAACTCATGCCAGTCTCACTGCTTCGTTCCATCTGTCTGTATATGGACACTATATAGATTTTTCTAGAATACTAGTCTGATCATGTTACAGAATTGGTCAAAATCTTATATCATTTCCTCAAGTTCATTCTACAGAGATTAATTTGAGTTACTGTAAAAAAGTGTTCTGTCCTCAAATAAATGTGGAAATTTCCATGTTAAACAATAACCTGTTTTTTATATTGCATATTTCCTATGAACTTTTAACATATTTCTATGCCCTGTGTTTCCAAGTATAAGATATATATAATACACAGAGTTTCTTAAAATTATTTTTACTCTGAAAAGCTTTCTGTTTCTGTTCAACTTTGTTTGTTGTTTCATGGAATACCACATAGAACAAGTGTATGCTAAAATTCATTCTGGAAAAATTAGGTCAAGATTAAATCTGAATTGCTTTTTATGATCTAGAAGGCAACCAGCAAAATAATCCATACCTAGCTCTTTTTATTCTGCTAAAGAATTTAATCCTATGGTTTTGCCACATCAAACTTTGTGTTTGCCCAAGTACGTCACACCTCTCTTTGACTACTTTGTCTAAAGTGTTTATAGGCCTGAAGTGGACTACTAAGAGGAATTTATATTATTAAAGACTAGTTCATTCATAATCTCCACTCTTAATCACATTCTGATGCATCCCCAATCTCCAGGAAAAGAAATCATTTTTCCATTTTCACAGTTGTCTCAGACTTGATTGTAGAGGTAAGAATTGAATTAGCAATTTTTGTAATCCATAGAGTCCACTGAGGTTACCAGAACTTTGATATAAAAAATTTGTATCATTAAATAAATTTTTGAAGTCTAATTCAACTTTAAAGGACATCTCTTATGTGCCAGGTATTCTATGGATTAAAAGATGAATGATACTTTTATTATAGGGATAATTATATTACCTATTTCATAAGATTGCTGTGATTAAGTAAATGAACATGAAGTCTTTAGAACATTGCTTGACATATAAGTGTTTTACGAGTTTCTGCCTTTATTTGTTAGTTTTGATAAGCTCCTGGCATTCAGGAAGATCTCTGTCATATCACTAGCTGGATGCAAATTTAAGGGACATCCCAGGGACTAAACCCTAGTTTTAACACTTTAAAATATTAAAATGTACAGTGTGCAACAAAAGATTAAAAGACAAAGAAACAGGAAATGATGGTCCATCCAAAGGAACAAAATAGAAATCCAGAATCCATCAATGAAGAGGACCAGACTTTGGACTTAACAGACAGAGACTTTTAAATAATGATCCTCAAAATACTCAATGAGATAAAGAAAAACAAGGAAAAAAACTAATGAATATGAGGAAAATAAAAATAAACAATATGGGAATCTCTGCAACAAAATATTGGAATTGAAAAACATAATAACTGAAATGAAAAATTTCATAGATGGTTTCAACAGCAGATTGGAGGTGTTAGAAGAAAGAACCGTTGAATTAAAAAACTAGACATCTGAAATGATTCAGGCTGAGGAGCAGAAAGATAAAAGAATTTTTCAAAAATATTCAGAGCCTAAGAGACCTATGGGACACCATAAGTGTGCCAACATACACATTATGGGAGACCCAGAAGAAGAAGAAGAGAGAAATATTCAAGGAAATAGTGGCAGAAAACTTCCCAAATTTAACCAAAGACATAAATATGCATGTTCAAGAATTCCAAGGAACCCCAAAGAGATAAATTAAAAGAGAGCCCCACACAAACACATAGTAATCAAATTCTCCAGTACCAAGAACAAGAAGATAGTTCTGAAAGCTGCAAGAGAAAAGCAACAAGTTATGTACAAGGGAATCCCAATAAGATTAAGTGGCAATTTCTCATCAGAAACCACGGAGTAAAGGTAGTGGTATGAAATATTTAAAGTGCCAAAAGAAAATAACTGTCAACCAAGAATTTAATATCCAGCAAGACTTTCTTTCAAAAATGAGGAAGAGATTAAGATATTCCCAGATAAACAAAAGCTGAGGGAATTTATCACCATTAGACATGCCCTACAAGAAATGCTAAAAGAAATTCTTCAGACTGAAATGAAAGAAGACTAGACAGTGGATCAAAGCAGCATAAAGAAATAAAAGTCTGGTAAAGATAATCATATGGGTAATTATGAAGGGTAGTATTATTGTATTGTTTGTTATATATGATGACCCCTTGATTTCAGACTTCTAGCCTCCAGAACTATTAAAGAATAAATTTCTGTTTTAAGCCACACACATGCATACACACACACACATATTGACTTAGTAAAAGAAATCCTGTGTTTTAATAATGGTCTTTCAGCTTACATTCATCATTTAGTAATTCTAAGGCAAAAACCTTAGCTTTTGAAATTTTCTGTATTTTCTCTTTCCTTTTTGCTGACATCCTGCTTCTCTTATGATTGCACATTTCCTCGTAATTTTTCCTTCTTTTACTCCTCTTCCTCCTTTTAGTCTGGCTTCCAGATTTTGCCCTGCAGATATTTTGTTTACCTGATTGCTGTCTTTAACCAATATTTAATTTTCAGCTCTTTCAAGTAATTAGGTCGTCGTATTATTTTTGGCCCAAATTCTGAGACAGAAAATGTATTTTCCCAACCTTTTTGTTGATTCAATATGATGCGGAAGTGGTTGTTTTTTTTTTGTTTTTTTTTTTGCCATTGGAATTTCAACAGGGAATTAACATTTGACAAAATAAGCAGCTGGCAGATGTGTGTGAATGCACACAAATACACACATCACCTTAATGAATCTTAGAAGCACCTTCAAAATCCCTCTTTGGCCTTCTCTGTTCTTGTTAATTCTCTTTGTTTGAGATTTATTTTATTCTATGTAGTTTTTGTTTGTTTTTTTTTAACAAATCAATGTTATTGATACATATAAATAAAACATAAATCCATACAAAGTGTACAATCAATGGTATTTGGTATAATCACATAGCTGTGCATTCATCACTCTAATCATTTTTAGAACATTTTCATTATTCCAGTAATAATAATAAAAAACAAAAACCAACCAACCAAACAAACAAAACTCATCATCTCTCAATTTCTGTATGCTTCTCCTGCTATACATAGCTGCTATTCTGTGTCCTTCTCTCTAGCTTATTAGCATTTGTAGTTTGTAAAAACAGTGTTATATATGCAATATTATCCAAATTCATGTTTTACATGAGGTTTCACTATGTTATACCATCCCATGTTACAGGTTTTAGCTTTCCTTCTAGAAATTTTCATGACCTTAAACTTTCCCTTTCAACCACTGTCATTCCCATACAAGAGTACTGCTAGTTACAAACAACATTTTTTACCAAATTTGCACAGATTAACCCTTAACTTTCCATTCTCTACCCTTCTATTTTCCGGTGACTTATATTCTAATTATTAACTCCATGAGTTTACAAAATATATTTAGTTCATAATAGCATAATCATATAGATTTGTCTTATTGTGTCTGGCTTGCTTTACTCAACATAATGTCCTCCAGTTTCATCCATGTTGTCATATGCTTCATCACTTCATTTCTTTTTAACTCTGCATAATATTCCATTATGTGTATACACCACAATTTGTTTATCCATTCATCAGTTGATGGACGCCTGTGTTGTTTACAACTTTTTGCTATTGTGAATAATACCTCTATGAACATCAGTGTGCAGATGTCTACTCGTGTCACTGCTCTCAGTTCTTGTGGGTATGTACTAGCAATGGTATTGCCAGGTCTCATGGCAAGTTTATATTAAAATTCTTTAGGAAATGCCAAACAGTCCTCCACAGTGGCTGTACCATTCAACAGTGTATAAGCATTCTTCTCTCTACACATCCTCTCCAACATTTATAATTTTCTGACCTTTTAGTAGTTGCTAGTTTAATAGGTGTGAAAAATCTCATTGTAGTTTTGATTTGCATTACCCTAATTGCTAGTGATGTTGAACATTTTTTCATGTGTTACTTTCCATATATATTTCTTCTTGAGACAATTGTCTTCTATTTATTTAATTATTTATTTTTGAATCTACTTCCTTCCCCCCACCCACCCCAAGATGGCTCCCTCGTCTGTCTGCTTGTTGTCTGCTCCTCTTCTTTAGGAGACACCGGGAACCAAACCTGGGACCTCTTATGTGGGAAGCGAGTGCCCAACCACTTGCGTCACTTCCACTCCCTGCTGGTTGCGTTGTCTGCTGGTTACATTATGTGCTGGCTGTGGCATCTGCTTGTTGTGACATCTGCTCATTGTTGTGGTTGTGGTGTCTGCTCTTTGCAGCATCTACTGGTTGCAGCAACTGCTCACTGGGGCGTCTGCTCATTGTGGCATCTGCAGCATCTCCTGCTTGTGGTGTCTGCACATTGAGGCATCTTGCTGGTTGCATCATCTGCTTGTTGAAGCATCTGCTTGTCTTCTTTAGGAGGCACTGGGAAGAGAATCTAGGACCTCTCATGTGGGAGGCAGGTGCCCAATTGAGCCATATCCACTCCATTTTGCCCATTTTTTAAATCAGATAGGCTGTCTTTTTATTGTTTAGTTGTATGATCTCTTTATGTATCATGGATATTAAACCTTATCAGGTATGTGATTGCCAAATATTTTCTCCCACTGAGTCAGCTGCCTTTTCATCCTTTTGACAAAGTCCTTTGAGTGCAAAAGTGTTTAATTTTGAGGAGGTCCCATTTTTCTATTTTTTTCTTTTGTTGCTCATGCTTTGGTTGTAAGGTTTAAGAAACAACTGCCTACCACAATTTCTTGAAGATGTTTTCCCACATTTTCTTCTAGGAGTTTTATGGTTGTTGCATTTATATTTAGGTACTTGATCCATTTTGAGTTAATTTTTATATAAGTTGTGAGGTTGGGGTCCTGTTTCTTTCTTTTGGATACGGCTATCTAGTTCTTCCAGCACCATTTGTTGAATAAACTGAGAGACGATTTCTGAGTTCTCAATTCGGTTCCATGGGTCAATGTATCTGTCTTTATGCCAGTTTCATGCTGTTTTTACCACTGTGGCTAAGTAATATGCTTTAAAGTTAGGAAGTGAGAGTCCTCCAACTTCGTTCTTCTTTTTAAAAACATTTTTGACTATTCAGGACCCCTTACCCTTCTAATTAAGTTTGATTATTGGCTTTTCAATTTCTGCAGAAAAGGCTGCTGGAATTTTTGGGGGGATTGCATTGAATCTGTAAATCAATTTGGGTGGAATTGACATCTTAATGATATTTAGTCTTCCATCCCCTGAACACAGAATGTCCTTCCATTTATTTAAGTCTTCTTCAGCTTCTTTTAACAATGCTCTGAGGTTTTCTGAATACAGATGTTTTAAGTCCTTGGTTAAGTTATTTCCTAAATATTTGATTGTTTAAGTCAGTATTATAAATGGAATTTTAAAAAAATTTCCTCCTCTGACTGCACATCAGGAGTGTAGAGAAACGCTATTGATTTTTGTGTATTAGCCTTATACCCCACCACTTTGCTGAACTCATCTCTTAATTCTAGTAGTTTTGTTTTGGACAGGAAAGAACACTACCAAACCCATTCTATGACGCCAACATCACTCTAATACCAAAATCAGTTAAAGATACTATGAAAACAGAAAATTACAGACCAATATCTCTATTGAATATAGATGCAAAAATCCTCAATGAAATACTTGCAAACAGAATCCAAAAGCACATTAAAAGAATTATACAGCACAATAAAGTGGGTTTTATTCCAGGTATGCAAGTGTGTTTCAACACAAGAAAATCAATTAGTGTAATAAACCACATTGATAAATTGAAGAAGGAAAATCACATGATCCTTCTTGATTTATGCAGAAAAGGCATTTGACAAAATACAGCACCCTTTCTTGATAAAAACACTCCAAAAGATAGGAATAGATGGAAGTTTTCTCAACATGGTAAAGTGCATATACGAAAAACCTACAGCTAGCATTGTACTCAATGGTGAAAGACTGAAAGCTTTCCCACTGATTCAGGAAGAAGACAAGAATGCCCACTGTCACCATTATTATTCAATATTGTGCTAGAAGTTCTAGCTAGAGCAATCAGGCTAGATAAGAAATAAAAGACATCCAAATAAAAAGGAAGAAGTAAAACTTTCACTATTTGCTGATGATATGATCCTATATCTATTTTATGTATTTTTTATGAATCTGCCATATTGATTCCCTCCCAACTTTTCACCTGAGTTGCTATCTTTAGTGCCCCTTTCCTTGCCCATAACTAGAGGCAAGCTCTGTTTCTCATTACCATTATGAAATTTAACTAACTCCATAGCTGCCCAACCTCACTAGTTCCCAATATAACTGGGGAATATTTCTAAACAAATTGAATAAAACTGTTTCTGAGCCTGAGCATTTTCAAAATTGACTTTGGGGGCTTAGGCTACTACTGGATCAGTCATCTTCAGATTAATAATATCTGTAAATAATTATGTAATAACAAATGAGCACATTTTCCTATGTCAAAACAAACAGCTAAATGAATTAAGTTAGAAAATAAAAGAAAAATGTATTCTGGATGCTAGATTTTGTACTAAAATACATTGGATCTATAATCAATACATCTAAATCTATGTCTAATGGTAGTTAGCCATTTTTTGTGATTTTAATTTAGTAAAATTTAAACCAATATTAAATTGAATTACTTAGAGATATAATATTATATTGAAACAGATTAACTGAAGTCTTTCATTATTATATCAAGTACTGTACAATGATTTCTTTTAATGCTTAATTTATTTTTAATTCCTTGCTCAGTTAAATTCACTGATGTGAATACAAGTTTTAGAAAATTATAAAGCTATTTGATTTCATATATCAGCTATATATTATTAAAAACAATTTTGCATCTCTTCTTATATCAGCAAAATATGTAAAAATCATATGAAAAATAAATCTTTTTATTTACAGCTTTCCTTTGTGGAAATAAAAATTGTATTAATCAATGTTAAACAATTTATCATTTTGTATGAATAACCTTCTTTTATCTGCAGTCCTCTTTCTTGCACATAACATAAAGTAATTGGATTTTAAAAAAATAAAGCCCATCAAAATGATCTGTAGAACAGAGGTCATTAACCTAACTGTCAGCAGGAATTCCTGAACAAGTCATAAGTCCTGCAATGTAACTTCACAACATTATGGTACCAATTATAGATGATTTTTGTTAGATAGTTCAACATTGACTCTCATCCTAAGAACTGATTCAGTAGCTTTGAGTAACAAAATAAATGACTGTGAGATTTTTCACTGTCTGCATATGGGCAACATCTGTTATTAGCTTTCCATAAAACACTATTTTTCTAGTAGATATATATCTTTTTTCCCCAATACATTGGTTGTGCATAGAACTACACCCCACTTGCTTACAAAGTAAATGGCAATGATCATGTGATTACTGGGATCTCTACAAAAAGAATAGCAATGTTAGCAAAATAAAGAAAACTAATAGCATGTATCATTTGGCTTTATCAAACATACACAAACATGACATTACATATATATATATAACACATATACATGACATTTTTGTAATAAATACAACCATTTGTTTAATTAAATGCATTGCATGATTTCTAATCTAACCATTTCATTTGAAAGTATCTTCTCAATTGATATGCATTTGTTTAGATGTCAGAGCTCAATTTGTGTGTCATTTTCTAAATTCTATTCTACTTTAACACATGGCTTAATCAATACACTTTTTTTAAAAAACAGCAGCAATTTTTACTTTCATTTTGTGCATTTCAATTTCTTTGAGAGTAAAACATATACTTTCATTCCAACGTTTTTTCTCTCAAAATTTATCACTGCAATATTTAACTTCGCTTTTTACAACTGCTCTAAGTCACTTGTCAGACTTCCACTTAATACATAGCATCAGCTTCTTCCATAAAGTGCAACCAATTCACATTTTTATAAACTCCCAAATGAGAACCTTATCATGTGGCAACCTCAAGAAGTTTTTCTAATAATTGGGTTATTTTAGCTTTCATTTGTCTTCTTGTTCCTAACCCACTGAAATGAAAATGTCAGTGATAGATATGGTATTAACATTTTCCTTGACTTTCCATTGCTGGCACCTCTAGAATTTCTTTTATAGGAATGTTTATAAATTAAATAAAATTGAGCTATTTATAAGTGATAACATATTTTAATTGCATGTTTTAAGATATTTTCTGGATTTGATTATGAGATTCCAAGCACAATCCTAGCTATTAAAATATTAGCCACCCAAGAAAATTATCCTTCAGGTACATTGGTCAGAAACATAATAAGTGTCAGGGCTATACTAGAAGTATAGTGATTAAACAAACTACTAAGTATAAAACTAGTATTATTATTTTTTTTAATTGGTTCAGGAACTTTGGGCAGAAGAATATTCTCCAGCATCACACTTGTGAGACTGCAATAAAGACAAAATGGTTTTTAGTACTCATGATAAAATGTTCTAAGGGACTAGAATTATTATTTAAGTTGATCTTTGGCTAAGTCTCTGCCATACATTATAATCACTAAGTTTTTATTTCCAAGAATAAGAGATTAAGTTAAATTAGTTCAAACTTCAGTAGGAGAAAATATATATTATTTAAAATGTCTTAATTATTAAAGTTGAGAAATTGAAATAGATTCCTGAGTTAGTTATAGGTTTTCTCCTTCTAGGGGCAGAAAGGCAAATTCTGTAATAGAAGAGGTGCCTTATAATTTAGTCTTTTATAAAGAAGGCTTTTCAAGGTTATTGGAAGCTTTACCTTTCCTTGATTTTCACAATGTCTTTGCTCCTAAAACATGTTCAGTACGCTCATTTCAAGTTGTTCTATTAGGACAAGATTCTGTAAGTTTCAAGGACTTCATACATTTGAATGGATTAAAGGGGGGAATGTTTTTGACACAGGTAACAATAATAAATTATTTACTACTAAGCATGCTTTCTATTTGTCAGGAACTGCAATGTGTGCTCAGCATGCATATATTTTAAACCCTGATGCATAAAAAAACCCATAGTGGTTTTTTTAATGACCATTTTGCAGATTAAAGAAAAAAAAAGTACGTATCCATTGCCAAAAATACATAGTAAGCCACAGAGCTATGATAATCTCACCACTCTGTTTGAACTCCAAATCCATATTCTTTCTATTTTACCAGGGATTAAATGACTATTAATGTGTTGCCAGTCTTTCATGATGTTCATTCCCACTGAACCCAGATGTGGTCCAAATTTTTGCTTCTGAAACTTTAACATTCATATATGAAATACCTAAAGATCTTTAAAAAATAAAAATTTTCATTCAGTGGGTCTGTGGTGAGCCTAAGATTCTGTACTTTCTCAGGCTTCAAGGAGATACTGATGCTGCGGATCCACAAATTGCACTTTTAATAGGGACTGTCTTAGTTTGCCAGGCTGCTATGACAAATACCACAAAATGAGTTGCTCAAACAATAGGAATTCTTTGGCTTATGGTTTTGAGAGTAGAAGAAATACAAAATCAAGATATTGGCAAGGTTCACTTTCTCCCCAAAGACTGTAGCACACAGGTGCTGGCTGCTGACAATCCTTGGGTTTCCTTAATTTGTATCTTTGCCTCCCATTACATAGCAACGTCCTCTCTTTATTTGCTTCTGTGACTTATGGGTTCTCCTCATGAATCCTTCTGTAATCTTGGCTAAGTTGATTCTCATTCAGTTGGACCACATAGCAAACTAAAATTAACAATAACCCATTGTAATAAATTTATGATGGATTCACAATCCCAGGAATGTGAGTTAAGATTAGGAACAACAACAACAAAAAGATTAGCAACATATCTATGTTGGAATATATAATCCAATTGACTATAGAGAGGATATGGATATTTTTCTCAAGGGAAATCTCTAAGAAGCCATTGCCATTTGATGTGAATTGGCATGTGAGATAAAATTTGTTGAAAATCCTCATTCTGTACCACACTGCCTTTCCAACTGACTTGTACGTTTTCAATCACACTAGTGGGATGAGTGAGCAAAAAGTCCCCATTGCTTCAGATACCTTTCAATTCACTAGAACTTTTAGATTCTAATGTCTTTGGCCTTGAAAGCATCTTCATCTTAATTTCTAAGATAATTAGGTTCTGAATATATTCTGTGATGATCCATGTTGAAAAGTTTCCTCCTACCCTAACAGCTGAGACAAGAGGTACAGTTTCCAAGTTGCTGCTACATATCAAAGAGCCTGTCTTTCCAGCTCCACTGACAAGTTGAAATATTTTCCAAAGTTTGAGAAATCATCAGGAAAAATATTTTCCAGATAAAAGGCCACTGTTGTTTGCCTGTGGGGGAATTGATGCCATAGTCCATCCTCAAGTTTTTCCAATACCATATTGAAATGACCTGACAGTAACAGTTCTATACGACATAGCAATGAGCTCCAGCAACAATCTTCTCTACCGGAGAAGTGTAAATGTGATAAAAAGAGATTTAACAGGATGTTAGACAGTCAAGATATATGTGCAGCTTAGAAAATGACAAGCTTACTCTGATCCAGAGCTGCATTGGTCTTGAAGGTGGAGAGTTGCTCTGTAGCTCTTAAGTTTCTTATTCTTCCTTACTTTCCTATGTATCTTTCCAATGCATTCCCATTAACTAGAATAAGCCTTAGTAAATCTTGATTTCCTGCAACCTGAAAATCCCTAATGCACTAAGCAGTGTTTTCCATTGATTGAGTCTTAGTAAGTCTGAGAGATTCTGAACCCTGCTCAGTCTTTATGCCACCAAAAATTGGCTTGAACTGACCATTGGGGATCAGATTTGGTCTCTCTCTAAAAGTGGAATGAAAGATAGTATTGCACAAGGAGGTGTTCTGTAATTGTAAAGTTTTACACATTACTTAAAGAACTACCCTACTTTAACTTTATACAGTAAGAAACAAGTTACTAAAGGGTAACCTGCTCTCAGAGGAAGATCTTTGCATTTAAAAATGTGGTACTTCATTTGTATTTACTCAGTTACACACCATTTTAAAGTGTCATCACTTTTTACCTGTATGAAACACATTATATTTGAAACTGTACTTAGAGTTTGTTAAAATGCAAAGATAAATAGAAAACAGAAAACTTTGAATATTAGTTGTCAAAAATAATGAAATAGCCAACCTGTGAATTTTGATGAGCAAATCAACATGTTCAGTTTTCCATCAAGAAAGAAAAATAGCTGTCTCACTCAAACACATTTTTTTCATTTATATGATCAAATTAATATTGCTGTCATAGTGACCCATATGACTCAGTCTTGAAGTAATCTTTGTAAATATCATCTACCAAAATGTACCCCAGAAACTCGTGTTTCATGCTTGCCAATTTATGTATCTATCTATTTAGAAGTCCTGGCTTCACCCATGTTTATATGATGCTTCTTCCCTAAGGAAGGAAAATCCTCTCAATTATCTTTTATTATTAGCTAAGACATAAACTCCAGCATTTACATGAATATAAAGTGTTTGGATAAGGAAGACATATAGTTCATTGGGGATTTTGGACAACTAAGATTTACTGCTGAGTACTCCTATTAACTTGATTTGGGCTGCAGGTTTTTTCAGAACAGCTTTCTGAGACTTACTCAAATCTTTTCCATTAAAAATTGAGATTAAAGCAATCACCAATTTCACATTTAAGATGAGCAAAAAGTATGATTATAAAAAATATTTATAAAAGGCAGAAAAATAATTGATCATTTTTCAAGAACACCAGACATTGAATGGATGCATGGAAGAACATCCTTCATGAGCAGAGAAATTGTGCCTACACTTCTAAAGAAGTAGAGGATAACAGCAGGCACAAAGCAATTTCCTTAAGGAAGATTTCACTGTCACATTTTAGAAAAGGTTCTGAGGCAAGATTTCTGCTTCGTTCCTTATTTTCATCTTTTTACCAAGAAATCCATGTATTTACAATTATATACCACAGCAAATAACTGCTTAAGGTATAAGTACCTCTCTGTCCGAAGAAATTGAGAACTTAGGTCAAAAGAGAATGCTGCGATAGCTCTTTAATTGAGTCATATAATTTCCATGTTTGAATAGACTTTAGCTTTCACAGGCCTTTGTCCTTTAAAGTCTACTACCTAACACATCACCACAAAGAACAGGTGAAGTATTGTTTTTTTTAAATTGCCATTAATTTATAGCTTTAAGTTTCAAAAGACAATTAAAGTTACTACAATATCCAGGGTCTTTTCAATTTCATCATCTCCTTTGAATGTTCAGCATCATCTAAATCTTGACATATATTCAGATGAAAAAATAATTAGGAAAATAAAATCTAAAATTAATGCTTTATAAAAACAGACTTTTAAGAACTCACTATTAAAATACAGATCAATTATCTTTAATTATCAATTTCTTTCAGAGAGATTTACTTAAATTATAGTCACTTAAAGAAACTGTTTTTTTCCCTAGATTTATAATGATTTCACATTATAGGGAAAAAATCTCATGCAAATTTTATTTGGATCTGTGATTTCATTCAAAATTCAAAATTTAAATGACATCTCTGGTATCATAAATTTGGATTCTATTTATTTGAAATTTTTTATTTCTGAAAAAAGCTTGAAGGATCTATGACAAAATGTTTTCTAGTAATACTAACAGGGTTAATAAAATCTAGTTAACAGAGAAATCTATTTCAACAACTTTACAAAACACTATTTGAAAATAAACATTTATAAATTCAAGGACTTTGGAGTCATACAGGCCTATATTCAAAATCCTGCTCTGCTACGTACTAGTTATTTGTCTTTGAGGTTCAGAGCATAAAATAATTTGTCAGTTTCCTCTTCTGTAAAACAAGAATAATAACAGCCATAGCACATGAACTTGTAAGAATTATTCCTTTTATATTCATATAAAACCAAAGTTGAGAGAGGCTCAGTGATCTCTCTAAGACATCACAAAGAAGAAGTTGCAGGTTTAGGATTCAGCTCTTAAACTCTGTACCATAATCCTTTCCTCTATAAGCACACAGTCACTCTTAATGATTGAGCTCTCTTTATTTCTTATTCAGGACTAGAATATGTTAGATATACAAGGCATCTGTCCTGTACATCTAACAGAAAATTGCAACAAAGAGAATTCAGTGCAAGGATTTGGTGACACAAGTAAAGAAGGAGCTGAGACCCAAGTAAGTTACCCAGAGATTAGTAACCACAACAAAACACGCAGGCTAGAGAGGAGAAGAGGAAATGATGGCATCACCTGCAGCAGGGCCTGTCTGGTGGACATACAGTAACTCTCAGAACATCTACCAAGGCACAGAGGGAGAGGGTGAAATACCTGAGCTCCTCTCTTCCCTCTGCTGCCAGTTTCCAGCCAGTGTTTCTCTTGGGCTGAACTCACCTAGAAGTCAGGTAACATGAAAGCCAGGGAACACAGCCTATACTGGTCAGCCTCCTTAATTTATACTCATTTCTTCACAAGCTGTTAACACCTTGGATTTGAAAAGCCCTCAAATCACCTTATCTATCCAGATGATCCAAATAAGGCCTTATTCCTGCTAACAAAATATGGAACACTCAACAACCACAACCACTACCTTCCAAAAGCAGAACCAGCAGCTTACTTATATTTATTGGGGTAAGGGATACCCAGGATAGTATTCTCCTAACAGACTTTCACACATAGGCACTCGTGCACTCAAACCAAACACTTGAACTACCCCCCCACCATATCACAAGCTGGGGATTCTTAATTGAAGGGACATTTGCAGGCATATTAATGCAAGATGGCAATGCTGCTGCTGTAATTATCTTTTAAGCTTTATAACCAATGTTATATAACAAATACATTGTAATGTTTCTTCATTTATTTGTTGATTTTTAAAAGCATCACACTTTATTAGCTATCACAATTTTAATAATAAGCACCTCCCTTCTCCCATAATGGGAATTAAGTGGGATGTGGCTAAGGAAAGGCAATACTCACACATGATGTTGAAGCAGGCTAATGAAATAGGAAATGAATAGACGGATCTGGAACCTGGCAAGAAGTCCACATGGATATCGATACCCCCAAGATGGCTGCTGGAAGACCCTCACAAGAAATCCCATTCAGAACGAGATTTCTGCCATCCAGATGAGATTTCCTCTGGAACCCAGGAGAAGCCCCGATATTCTCCAGGGACATTATCATTGGGCCATTCCAGGGGATTGATGGGTGAGGTAATCAGTCAAAACAACAAACGGATGGGACTCCTCCTATGCATTGGCAAAGGTGCAGAATAATTAATAGTTTAAAAGCAGGCGCCAAAGCCTCTCACATTCTCTCTCTCCCTCTCTCCCTTTCTCTCTCTCCCTCTCTCCCTTTCTCCCTCTCTCTCTCTCCCTCCTTCTGCTCTGTGCTCTCACCGTGCCCCCTATGATGGATCATCACACAAGTAAAACCTAGGCATTTATAATCTAAAATGGGAGATTGTAGTCTATAAATCAGCCCTCTTTATCACTTTTCAGCCCCTTACTCTCTACTGGGGACCCATGATCTGTTATTTTCTCCCATTTCTCTTCCACCCCCACCTTAACAAGTTACTGGCCTAACTAACCAGACGTGCTCTTGAAATTCATTTCCGCAGCATAGCCAAGAACCTAGACAAAATCCAGTAACAATGTAACATATGTGACAATGTCATCTGCATCAATTATACAGCTTTATATATTCCTGGCAAACACCTCCTGAACATTGATAAATTCTTATTTCCTTTTCCTCTGATTTCACAGCTAAATGGAAAATAAAAATTCTAAAATTTTTGACTCTTTTCAAGTGATTCCAAATTTACAATCAGGAAAGATCCAACATATACTACCCATACATTAAATTCTTATTTTAATATTTCCCTCATTTCTACTAAATTTGCCAATTGTGACTAGGTTAGAACGTCTGAAATTCCTGAAGTGCTCAGCAGAAAAGCTTTTTCATGGCAGAACAAACTTTCTTTTTCTATTTGTAGGCAATTTTTCTTTTTTCTTTTTGCAATGGCAGAGGATTCCAATAACCATTGCAAAGATGGAGGATAGGAGGGTGAAGGGTGAGGGTGATTTTAGGAGGTTTAGTCGCTGTCCCTTCATATCTGAGTACTTTAAAAAGTCTAGTTATATAAAGCATTAACAAAAACCTGGCACTCCATATTTAATTATTACCGGTATAATAGATGATTTTAGTTTCATTTCATCAATTGCTTATTGATACTTTACATCAAATTTATTTTTACATTGAGAGTATTATACCTGTTATTTAAAATTTTCTACTTAAAATATGAAAAAAATAAAGCAGTAATTACCCACTTCAGGCATAGGAAAACATTCTACTCCACAGCCTTATAGCACTTTGTTTATATGTCAGACTTATTGGTAAAACCAGTGCTTTAATCATTTTAGAAATGGAAATCAAGAACATCTGTGGCATTTATTTGACCCATAGGAGGTGGGAGGGCAAATGTGCATATTCTAGTAATCACTATTGCAACAACCAAGTAATTACTTTTAAATAACAAACAGGTGCCTTTGTTGAAATCATTTCAAGTATCCTCAGTTAACTCTATGTCAGCAAAGCAGTGATAGGTCTTTGGTTCTTTAATGGGCGATTCTTGTAAGCAATGAATGACAGCTTTGTAATTATTCATTCAAAATTTCAGAAGAATAGAACAGTGCAAAGAAAATGTATTCTACAACTATCAAGAAATGATTGGCAAGCCATTATCATTTCTATATTCTTTTTTCTATACATGTGTTGACTCTAGAAATAAAACCTTAAAGCAGTGTTTGTTTTGCTTGTTTTCAATGTTTTCCTATATTTTCTCATACAGACTTATGAAAATGAATTCACAATTTTTTAGTATATTTTCTGTGATAAGATTGCGAAATGAGTAGCATCCAAAGGGAATTATATGTTAGATTTTTTTTTTATTCTGGTGAAACATTTTTGTGGTTCAATTCAATTAGCATATACTGAAAGGTGTTTGCTTCTTGTATGCATCAGGCCCCATGAAGAATGCAGCTTTCAAGTAGCTTTACTCCCTGGACGCTTCTTATTCTCATTCCAGCCAAATAAACACCTACCTGCTTATGAATAGAAGTAGCTCTAAATATTAAAATATGAAGACGAAAAAGCTGGTACTGTACACATTAGTTTCTTTTCCAATTTGAAGAAAGAGAATTTGTTTCCTCCTGTGCTGGAGAAATGAGGCAGTGAGATCGGGAAGAATGGGCCTAACTATATCTAAGTTTCACTAAAATAACTGGATGACATTAATTAATCCCTTGCCTTTTGAAACGAACCTGAATAATTCTCAGATATTGTGCTTGACACCTAGATATTTGTGATTTTTTTAAGGACGAAAACAAGAAGCAAAAGAAACTAACTATCCACGTGGCCACGTCCAGTCACTGTAGAGTGCATGGGCCAGTAACACCCACCCTACCTGAGAGCTCCTTAGAAATAAAGCTGCCCAGAATAACTGAATCAGAACCTGCATTTTAACAAGACCCCAGTGGTCTGTATGTACTTTAAAGATTGAGAAGCTCTGGAGCCATAAACAACATTATACAAATGTTACCTGCTTTTGATCGATTTTAGGATAACTCCCCAATTATCCCAGGGAACTAATTCACTAGCTGTGAGTGTAATTAATTATATATATAATTTTGTTCACTATGGAAGTATCTGGTAGCAATTTTTTTGAAAATTCAGTATTAAATTTAATGACATCAAATTTAGATTAGGTTTTCTTTTGAGTGGGTAATTAAATTCAGCTTCTTAAGGAATTCAAAAAAGTTCAAACTCTTTGGGGATAGTGCTTTTAAAATCTATTAGAACAATTGAAAATATTTGTAAAAACTCAAGATGAATGATAACTTTTGCAAAATTGAAGTAGCCATTTTAAACTACAATGAGACACTGTTATATGTAAGTGTGATTTAAACATTTTTATTTGCTTGGCTGCTCTGTGAGTACTTAGATTCTGGCACAACTAGGAAGATCATAAACATCATTTTAAGACATAATATCCAGACAACTTTTTATAATACAATTAACATCTTGGCTATAATGTTGAGTAATTGTGAATTTTTCTCCATGAAAAACTAGTTAACGAATTTATTCTAGACTCTATGGTTTTTATAATAAGGCTTGAGAGACTTGTTAACTCTCCTTAAGTAAATCCCTGCTTCTATTCCTACTGAACTCTGCTGTATAAAAGCAACCATGAGATGTAGCCTTAACAAAACAAGGCTGGCAGTTTAGAATATCTGCCTTTGTGACTTTAAATTTTGTGCTCTTATTTGAAATCCATTGTGTTTTCTCTGTTCATGTCATCTCACTGTATATAGCATCTCATATAAAATCCTAGTTTCTCAGTGCCAGCAGCTATGGAGGATGATTCTGTGTATTCAATCAATATACCACAAAGCCTATATTTTAAATCAATATATTTTAATATGCCCTAAAAATCCATTCAAGTTTCATATGATTAATTTTCAGACCAATAGATAAGTGGACAGAAATTTAACTTTATTTATACAGGAAGACTTCTACGTTTAATAGGTAACTGTATTCTTTTGAGGGAATGAATTCCTTATATTTACTGTTTATGTAAAAACATATAAACAAACATTGAAATAATAAAACAAGTTATAATATAAAAAACCAGTAGACTTTATTAACTGGGAATTTAACATAAATGTGCAATTAAGGATGGGTCCAGGAGTCTATGCATAAAGCATTCATTTATAAAACAAAATATTTAATCGAGCTCTTACTAAAATCCAGGAATTTTTCTAAGTGCTGGGGAAACTGCAATGTTCAAAAAGTCCTTTTCCCAAGGAGTTTACTTTTTACTGAGAAAGCACATATGTATCTGTACTTACATATATGTTTAAGTACATGAAAAAAATTATCAAAATGTTGATAGTGAGTGCTATTTTAGACTGAGTAGTCAGGAAAAGCCACTTTGACATTGAAATTAGAGTGAAAACTTGAATGTAATTAAGGAGTGGCCCTGCACACAGACAAAAAACTGTTCAAGTGCAAATATTCTGATAAGAGTAAATGCCCTAATTTTAAAGGAACATCTAGACCATGGTAGCTGGAGAGCCTGGGGAGAATTGTGCAAAATAAGAGCATGAGGTAGATGTGGACAATAACTTGTCAGTAAGGGAAGGCCACAGTGAACACTTTGCATTTTACTCTGAATGAAATACTAAAAAATGCATCTTACTGCTGAGAGGGGTACTGATGATAGGAAATAAGAACTGGGCAGTTTAGTGGTTATGGCAGTAGTTTAGGCACAGAAATACAGTGTCTTAGATGCGATTGATAATCAATGGAGGTGGTGAGTGTTCAGATTTGGGATATGTTTTAAAGGTAAAGTGAATAGGATTAACTCATGGGTGGATATGGGGTCTGAGAAAAATAGAAGGGTCAAGAATGGCTTTTGTCATGAGCAACTGGTAAATGTGTTTGCCTTTTACAGAAAGAGGTACGACTTGGGATGGAATAGATTTCAGAGGAGAGTCAAGGATGCATACAAAAGGAGATGTTGGATAGGGATCTAGCACTCTGAGTCTTAAATTCTAGGGAGAAATAAGAATTTCAAATATAAATTTGAGAGCTATTAGTAAATAAATGGTATTTAAATCCTGGAAACTTGTTGAGATGATCAAGGGAATGTGTGAAATTAGAGAAGGGGTAAGATCAGGACTGTATATACACAGTCAATCAGATTATGGACTTAGTAACCAGATGAATGTTTCATATAAAATGGAAACATCCCTGAGTTTACTTTAAGAGTTATTTTCATAAATTTCCTATGAATAGAAATTATACTGTCAGACTTAGGTAAAGATGGTAGAGATATCACATGCTAAAATGTACATCCTTTATTCCAGAAACAAGAATATTAGATAAGTTTGCATGTATATGTGCGTGTGTGGAATAGGTAATATATATATGTATACATTATAGTTTTGGAAATAAATTGATCTACTGATTCAATGCCATCTTGAAATAGAATAGATAAATTGAGAAATTGGTTCTAAAATTTATGTGAAGAAACAAAGGACTTAGAATAGTAAAAAACTATTTCATAAAAGAATGACTCACATTACCTGATTTCAGCATTTACTAACAAGATGCAGTAATTAAGACAATGTGGTATTGGTATAAAGATAGACAGATAGGTCAAGAGAACAGAATAGAATGTCTGGAAATAAAACTGCACACATATGTCAAACGGATTTTCAACAAAGATCCTATAGAAAAAGAATATTACAATCAGTAGATGGTTAAGTATTGAAGATAAATATACAAAATGAATTGTCATCCATTTCTTGCATGGCATACATAAATAAAGTTGTACTGTGAAAGTTTAAAATCAAAATTATGTAACATTTAGAAGAAAACATAAGAGAAAATTTTTGTGTTCTTGTGTCTGACAAATATTTTATAGATAAGAAAAAAGCATGAACCATAGTAGGAAAAATGTCATAAACTGGTCATCATCAACATTAAAACTTGTGTTTTTCAAAAGAGGGTATTAAAAAATTGTAGCACAAGCTGCAGTCTGGAAGAAAATGTTTGAAAAAGATATACCTAATTAAGATCATGATTCCAAAGTTTATACAAAACTTTTACAAACAACAATAAAAATGCACAAAAGAAGAGCTACAGATGACAAGCACAAGAAAAGATGCTCAATGTCATTAGTCATAAAAATGAAAATTAAACCTCCAGTGAGATAACACTACACACTACTAGAATGGCTAAACAACAACAACAAAGAATAAAGACAATGCAAAGTGCTGGTAAAGCCTAAAATATTTACTCTCTGGTCTATTACAGATCTGTCAACTTCTGTTTTGCAACTCTAGTCACCATATGGATATGTGTGATACTAAATAGCTACTCACTTTCAACTAAGAGAGGAGGAGGAATAAGACTACATTTTTTCTTTTAGCAATATCTTCCAGTATAGTGTAAAGCTGGTTTCTGTGTTACCACAAAGTCACTTAAGCTGCCATTCCTCTTTAATAGTACCTGACTAAGGTAAAGTTTATTTTCTTTTCAATTCCTGCTAAAGATATGGGTGATAGCAATGATGCAGTTTATAAGTGCAACACACGAAACCTAGAACAGTGAATGGGTTGAAAAAAATACTTTCCGGATATTTTCATACTTCTATTTAAGATTGTCAGTTGGACTAAACATTTCACTAATATTTTTATCATATAATTGCTGCTTTACAAAACTTTTTTTTAAAGTCCCTACACCTTTGTTTAGAGCAGTAGTTCTCACGTGGGTGTGATTTTGTCCTTCTAAATTAAATTTGTCAATGTCTTGAGACATTTTAGGATGTCCTGCTTGAGGAGTGGGGTTTGCTACTGGCATCTAGTGAGTAGAGGTTAGGTATGCAGCTAAATATGCTACAATATACAGGACAGTCTCCCACAACAAAGAATTACCAAGCTCAAAATGTGACTAGTTAAGAAATCCTTTTATACAGATAATGGCAATAATACAGTGCAATCAGATTTCAAGGTAACAAAATTGCCTCAAAATTCCCAACTCCATCTCACATTCAATTGTATAAACACCAATGTCAATGTCTTTCCTTAAGTAAAAGGATAGGAAGGGAAGCAGATATGGCTCAAGCGATTGAGCTCCCGTCTACCACAAGGGAGGTCCCTTGTTTGGTTCCCGGTGCCTCATAAAGAAGACAGTGAACAGGCGTGATGGGCAGGCACATCAAGCTAACACAACAAGATGACACAAGAGACACAGGAAGAAAAACATGATGAGAAGCACAACAAAGCAGTGAGAGGAGGATCCCGGTGCCTCCTAAAGAAGACGAGCAAGACAGCGAGCTGACACGATGGGCAGGTACGGCAAGTTGACGCAACAAAATGATGCAACAAAATGAAACAGCAAGAGGCACAAGAAGAAAAACATAATGAGAGAAACAACAAAGCAGGGAACAGAGGTGGCTCAAGTGATTAGTGCCTCACTCTCACATCGAAGGTCCTGGGTTCAGTTTCCAGTGCCTCCTAAAGAAACAAGGAAGATGAACAGACACAGCAAGTGCAAACAACGAAGGGGTGGGGAGAAATAAATAAAAACAAATCTAAAAAAAAAAAAAGATAGGAGGATGTTTACAGAAGGTATCATAAAACAAACAACGTGCTATCTCACAAGAGCATATATTTTAAAATTCTTCTGCAAGTTCTAGCAAATAAACTAATTTCCCTACAAGAAAATTGGCTTTTAGTATGTTGGTATTGTTATCTGCAGCATATAATGTTAAGGCATAGACTTTTTCAAGACCCTTTTAACATGGCCTTGTTGCTGTTCCAACTTATTTGAAACCTTTGTATAGAAACATGGCAAGGCACTTCGAAAATAATAACGCAATGTGCCTTTGGCTAAGGAAGGAAGATAAAAATGGTCCAGAATATGTCTTCTAAACTAATCATTACACACAGCTCTTAAAGGTTCTTTTGTTTGATACTGTATCTGCCTTATGCCAAAAATTTCTACAAACATTAGATCATGAGATGGTCTAATCTTACTATTATATTCTGGATTATTTTAATATTTTTAAAGCATTTGTCGTATGAAAAAGAGCATAATGATCTTCCTAGGCTCATCTACCTTGTAATAATCTGTTTTAATATTTGTAAGGACTGCAATCTATTTACCTACAGATGGAACTGTTTAAAATTTTAAATTAGTTTTATGCATAATATTCACAGCTTTCCTAATCATCATTAAGATTGGCAAAATTTTTCCTTTGCAATATTACTTATTCATTTATGCATCACCTGGCTGATAAAAGTTTAACATAAAGACATAATATTTTCAACAAAGTTACATGCTTTGTGGGGATGTTTGATATATATCCATAAATAGACAAAGCCATAAATTTTCTTCCATCCTTTCCTATATGTCATGTTTTGACAGGAATTCCAAATTTTAATATTTTCTGAATATAATCCACAGTTAATTTAGACTTTTATAACTATAGTTAAAAAGAACATAGTTGACTTCTGGAAAGATGGAGGATTAGAAAGTTACAAGATTCACTTCTCTTGCAGAAAAACAGCTAGACGGCAGGCAGAAACTTTCCAGAATAACTGTTCTAGGACTCAGGAGATGAGGGGAGGAGAGGACAGCACCCAAAAGAAAGAAGGTTGAACAGAAGGAGACTTTGTGATGAAGATCTGTGAGTAACCCAAGCAGCAGCTGATGGCACCCAACCCTCAACCCTGGAGGAGACAGCTTTGGTTCCTCCAGTCCCTGGCAGATAGCTATGGACTGAAAGAGCTGCAGGGATCCACTTTCCCAGTAAAGGGAAGAGGGAGGGACACAGCCTACTGTTGATCAAGCTTTTGGCTGGTGAAATTGGTCTTGCTGGATCTCACAGTTTCCACTCTTCCTGGCTGGGTGATCTGTGCATCTCAACCCAAGCTGAGAGCTAAAGATAGCCTATTTTCTCAAACACCCCCATTATTGACTGGGAGTGGCTGCTGTGGACAAGAAGGGAGTGAAAATCTCTTTCCACCCAAGAAAAAGGGAGGGTACACTGAGGGAGGAGAGTGGCTCCAGTGAGCAACTATGAATTGCAAGGCATGGCTCCAAATAGCTCTCCCAGAGGGGAATATGTCCCAGACAGTGCATAGTCACCACCAACCCAGACATGGTTCCAGGGAACACATTCCCAAGTTAGCACATTAGGCCAGGGAACTGCATCTTCAGAAATGAAAATAAAATAGGCTTTTTGTTGTCTTTATTGTCCTCCTCCCCATGGCCCTTAGAAACTGATCTACACCCCATTAGTGGGTCCCTGACACTGTTTTGATCAGTTAAACAGGGGAAATTTTAAAGACCTAGAATAAGTTTAAATGAGAATCAAAGAAGAGCCATAACACAAAGTCACAGGGCAATAAAGTCCTAGAAAAGAGAAAGAAATAATTTATCAGAGTAAACTCACCATCATAAACAGATTCCTAGATGTAAGCAAAAAATGATAAGCCATATTAAGAAACAGGAAGTTATGGCCCAGTCAAAGAAACAAATCAAAATGCCAGGTGAGACATAAGATTTGAGACAACTAATCAAGGATGGTCAAACAAATCTAAATAAATCCAAGGAATTGAAAGAAAATAAGGCCAAAAAGAAAATGGCCATTAAGAAAACCCTTAAAGAAAGAAGATTTCAAAAGCTTGAATAGAAAATTAACAGCACTTATGGGAATGAAAGGCACAATGGTGAGATAAAAAATATATTGGAGGGGAGTAGATGCAACTCAGTGGTTTGAGCACCTACTTCCCATGTACAAGGTCCTAGGTTCAATCCCTGGTACCTCCTAAAAAATACAATAGAGGAATACAACAATAGATTTGAAATGGCAGAAGAAAAAAATCAGCAAATTAAAAGACAGAACACTTGAAATTGAGAAGACAGAACAGATACAGAAAAGAATGGGAAAAATTGAGCAAGGTTCAGTGAAGTAAATGATAGCATGAAGTACACCAATATACATGTCATGAGAGTTTCAGAAGGAGAAGAGAAAGGGAAAGAGAAGAGGAAATAATGGCTGAAGATTTCCCAGGAAGATTTAGTGAGAATTTCCATCAGAAACCATAGAAGAAGGAAGTCAATGGTATGATATATTTAAAATACTGAAAGAGAAAACTGTTGGCCAAGAGTTATCTGGCAAAATTGTCCTTCAATAATGAAGGTGAGTTTAAACCATGAAGATAAAGAAAAACTAAGAGAGTTTGTAAACAAGAGATCAGCTTTACAAGAAATACAAAAGGGAGTGCAACAGTCTGAAAGGAAAAGATAAGTGAAAGAGGCTTGGAGGAGAGTGTGGAAATGAAGCTAATCAGAAAGAGTAACCAAAAGGTTGTAGCAGTTTGGTATTGTTTATGAATTCCAGAAACAGATATTGGATTATGTTCATAAACTGGTCTGTTCTTCTGGGCATATTATAATATATTAGATTCTGAAACTTCACTTTTACTTTTGCTTGACTAAGATTGGGGTTTTGATTCGGCCATTTCAGTAGGACGTTGAATCTCCACCCCCTTGGTGGGTGGGGGCTCACAGAGAAAATGACACGGCAGAGGAGAGAGTTTTAGAGTTTTGACGCTGGAGCCCAGGGAAGTAAATATACAGAAGAACACAGAGGAATAGAGACAGCGCCATAGACATGGCAGAGGCCCCGGGAAGAGAGATGAGCTGCTCTAAAGCTGACCTTGTGGAGAGAACAGAGGAGCTGAGACCAGGAAGAAATAAGCCAGGGAGAAAGATGAGCCTTATAACAGCCTACAGCTGAGATAAGAAGTAGCTGGGATGATGGAGCCTGAAGAGGAAGACTTACACTCTCAGAGACCGGCAGCCATCTTGCTCCAACATGTAGCAACAGACTTTGGTGAGGGAAGTAACTTTTGCTTTATGGCCTGGTAACTGTAAGCATCTACCCCAAATAAATACCCTTTATAAAAGCCAACCATTTCTGATATTTTGTATCAGAGTTGTGTGATTATCACTGATTAATTGTCTTAAATCCTGAATCTCTTCAGGAATTTGGTTTGTTCCTCTGGCTGGGCCATCTCTCCCTGTTTCCCAGTATGGCTCATAATTTTTTGCTGATGTCTAGGCATCTGATATACTGGTGAATTTACTCTGATGGCCAATTTCTCTCTCTTGCCTGTTGTTATTTTTTCACAGCCCTTTGATATTTGATTCAACCTACCCTAAGTCTTTAAAATTGCCCAGTTTAAGTTACCAAAATCATGTCATAGACCCACTAATGGG